>JAQFYB010002676.1:0-23064 GCA_034694085.1 Pogonognathellus longicornis
ACAGATCCACAAACGCCGGGTGACTGAAAAAACCCGGGTATTTTAACTGATTTTAATAGAGTGCATAATGTTTTGTAAGTGATTCGTGGATAAACAGAAACACAGTGTATAAAACACACCATGCTCCGTTGCAATACATACATTAAACTACAATGACAGTTTCCCTAGAATGGAACTAAAAGGAACAGTTGGATGGGTTTTTTACAACTCTTTCTGATATTTGACCTTGCAATAAACTTTTTCAAGATGAATTCGGCTTCCACACACGTATATACAGATACTTCATCTTTCACGAATTTTAAAGGATTGAACATTTACAGTAAAGTGCTTTTTGCACGGACATATATTTTACTACATATTGTTAACGATATATAGGACTACATTTGTAAAATTATAAGTTTCAATCTTCTCAAGCAGACATTAGTGCATTTGAAGTATGTAGTTTGAAATCTGATTTCTTTGTTTCTGCAACATGTATCTATAGTATTGGTAGAACCCAATGTCATGACAGTAAAGAAAAGAGAGCACAACCTTGCGATTTTTCGTTCGACATAAACCTTCATAGCCTCACAGTAGAACTGACATCATACATACTCATACAACTAAAATAACAAATCTGAGGACAAAACCAGCAGAAGAAAGTAAGGCAAGTAGAACATTTCAATAAAGCAGAGAGTGGTAGAACGCAGTAACATGTTTATGGCTTCTCAATTCATTTGTTATGGAAAACCAGGTACAGCCAAATGTAGATATAATGGAGATGGAAAAGACTAAAGGCCATTTCCAAAATGCTTTTTAGTGCTAGTGTTATGTTGTATTGTGCTTTATTTCATTACATATAATGCAGCTCAATAATAACGTGCATTATGAAATATAAAAGCACTGTATAGCTTTTAATATTCCACTATCTCTAATATATTATGTAACTTGCATTCACTGTGCACATATAGGGAATATGCTGTATATTGCATTGTAGAACCGTTCTCCTTCGTTTAGTGTTGCTGCAGTAAAACCGAACTAAAGACTTTATTATTTGCAACATGAATTCTGAATTTCTGAGTACACGTATTTGTATTTTACGCTCTGAATACATGTAGTTCACTCACATTCTGAATTACTGTCACGGTCCTTCACCGTGTATATATCGCGTATGTATACTTTTCTAAGGGTTTCTCATTTGTCGCTGTACACATAAACGAAGGTTCACCACACATTCACCCACTATTGAATATTAAGAACGAGCAAAACCTACGCAAGATACCTAACAGTCTTTTACTGTTACTGTTTTTACTATTAAATTCGCTACGTCAATAAATATTATATCACCAGCTTATAAACAAAATAACTATTCCTAAATATACTTCCATGCATTATATGACTCTGCCTGTTGTGCTGTAGTTATAAATGATATTGCCATGAAACTTTCTTTTGTGGTAAACATAGCAATCCAACCCACATTATTATCGGCAAAACAAGAGATAAGTGGGCGTTTATCCGAGAAGCAAAATACTAATAAATTTCCTTTTAACATAAACGTAACTAAACGAAAATTTATTTATAGCATGATGTGTATCCTTGTTTTGTCTTAATGTTGCTACCTATGCAATTCTATTTACCTTTCAAAAAATACTGGCTACTATCTATGTATGCTCTACTATATTTATTTGACACGTCAATTATTAGTTGATAGCCTGGTGCATATGTAGGAAATGTAAATGAATGCATAATCCAAAGCTACGTATTCCATTTCACAACAAGTTTTCGGAATCGCAGAGAAGGGTAATTCATTAACGGAAAGTAAGGAAAAACACATAGGAAGTTTGAGAGTAAATCCGTGATTTATTTATTCGCAGCCTCAAACACCTCAAAGAGCTAATGTAATTGTAAGTTAAGTATAATGCACTGCTGCTGCATTAAACACAAGTCCTAGGTAATGAATAAGGGTGTAGTAATACATATGTGACTTTTGGAATTACGTTTGCAGATTTATGTATTATTTACACCTACCACCGCCGTAGTTGCATTGCAGCAGCTACATATAATCTTCGTAATGAAATGGTTTTGAAGCTCAATAATTTCGTTTGCTTACAGTCACAGTAATACACCACATCTGACATCGGTGCTGAAACACAGTGTGTACGTGTGTCAGTGTAAATACTACTTGCATAGTTCGCATAAATAGCACAATACTTAACTCCAGTCACAGTCCTTTATTTCATTCAATTTTCTCTCTCGCTTTGACAACCTGTGATGTTGATAATGATGTGAGAACATGAGCTATAGAAGCACTCAACTTTCAAGAACATTCCGAATATGTCACGCACGACCTCATAATAATAACAATAAAATGTGTATTCGTAAATTCAAAGTGAAAGCTCGCTTTTATTCCTATCCCCCCATGTTGCGCAATAGTGCTTTAATATACATTCAAACGCTATTACATTTAAAATGTAAGTACCTCTTAACAACGCAAAATCCACCGCGTTTCCTTTTACATGAAATACTCAACCTGTCGACTTGTTTTTGTAGGTACTAATAATAGGCGCACAAAGAAAACTGCTGATGTGTATTGCATTGTGTCTTATGCGTAACAAGCAATAATACAGGTAGGTGTACATATACTGGCTAACAAAACCTTTATATTTTACATGCGTGGTGTAGTCATATAAGTATAAGCATTGTAAAAGTCTACAAAAAATGTTCCAACTTATACTTTTACAAGAAAAGAAATTATTAACTCCTTCGTTTATTTTATATACTTACAGCACGCACGATTTTGACAGTAGTTATTGATAACATTGAATTTCAGAAGCGATTCTCATTACTTATTACATCTAAACGAAAGAGAAGTTTCTCCACAAAAAAATAATTTATTGCTACGTTATTCATTCACCCTCTTCTTGCCTCCAGTTGTGCTGCGATGCAGAGTAAAGATATGCCAGAAGCATAGAGTTTTTGTCTTTAGATAATATATTTATGTTATTCATTAGCCATTATTTATAGACTGGTGAGCTCTGAGTATGTGACATGACAGCTTACGAGTTAGGTGTCAACTCCACAAATACAAAATATGCTCTCCTCCTGTCTATAGCGGGAAAGTTTTCTATAACTTGAAAGTGTCTATATCTCTCCACATCCGCTTCTTTCACAATAACTTTCACAATTCTAACACCGTGGATGGAGATTCAAGTCCTCTCGTCGCCTTTCTATACTTGAGAATCGTCATTGGCACCAGTGCCAGTACAGTGCAAATACATGGATGTGAGTCATGACTCATGGATGAACTTGGAATATCACACGACGACTATTGTACTAGCGCCATGTGCCACTGTTGTGTACAACAGTAATAATATTGCTTTGACGTCTTGTCTTTTCTGGTCTGCTGAGTTCTCATACGGAGGCTTGGTTTGGAGTGTACTCGTGGTATTATAGCGAAAGAATGCCACACACAGAGAGAAACACAAAAATGTGTAATGTCGAATGCTCTTCAATTTTGTATCAGGTTCTTCGAACTGTTTCAAGGCAGATCGATGTCTGCACACAAAGGAGCCTGTTTTAGAGTCTGTCAAGGAAATGCTATGTCATTTCATCACTTTAACTCACCACAAACTTCTATCACACATTTTTCTTCATATTCTTTCTTGGCTTACGTAGCATCAAAGACTTTTCACACAAAACCGGAAACTGAATACATGTTCTTTCATTCACGTTCAGCAAGTTTAAGCACACTTTTTTAATTAAAAAATTCACCTATTTCCCATTACTTTGGACATATTGTACAAAGAAGTGTAAATGCAGTACAAAATCCCCCAAAAATGAAATTAGGTCCCTAGTACTACCTACATGGTTTATTGGCCTCTGGGTACCTATACACAAACGTAATGTTGAGGATTAGTAAGGGAATTTGCTTTCTTAGCCAGCGTGACAGATTCTTTTGTCCAGATTCGGCAACTTGGGTTGGCGTAATACAAATATAAATTAATTCAGTAGACACTGCAACACCACTTAGGTAGCCGCTAACTTGAATATAGCGTGCATTGCATCAGAAATACCAACAGAAATGAACGTATTATAAAATTGGCAACAGTATTATACGTACATGTGTGTACCAGGAAATATCGCTTACTACTGTACACTAAAAGTTGCAGAAATAGTTAAGGAACATACAATAATGGTATAGTAACTACATTACATAGGTACTACATTATAGCCCACGTACTTTAGCCATACGTCACTGTTTTATGTGCTTTAGGCCAATATTATTAGATCCAGGTCCATTACATAACATGTAGTACTCCTTATTATTTATTTATAAAGTTGACCAGACAAACTCCATTGCATTGTGTACTATGTGTGTATAGACAAGTGTATTATATAGCGGGAGAGATCCGTAAAAGAAAATCGAATTGCAGTGCAATAGTTACAACGTCCGCAGGGAAGCTACTATTTTCAACGATAATGCAATGCAACAGAAGCAATGAACCAAGATCAAGTTTAAATCCTTCGCTGGCTGAATTCAACATTTTTCTTTTACGATAGCCAACATACACCGAGAAACGGCTATACAAATTCAAAGCAAAGAGAAATGAACTCTGCATCTCGTAAATAAATATTAAGAATACCTACGTATGTTAGACTTAGACTATTAGTAGTAGTACAAAATGAAATGTTGTATATATACAGAGAATCGAAATGAAGAAGGATTACTCATGAACTAAAGTGGATGTTGATACTTCATTTGAAAAGAGGAGAATGAAAAAGTGTATAGCTGTATAGGTATACTTAAGGTAGGAGTCTAGCCGAGCGTAAAAAGATTATAAATACATAGGCTTAAAAGATGGAGGGAGGGAATGGAGATCATTCGAGAGAAGAAATCATTCGGCTTGTCTCCAATTCTATTTCTTGAAGACATAAACAAGATTCCCACGAGTAATATATTAATTATGTGATCTAACTCAATGAGGAGAGAGTGCCATAATTGGCACATCTAGCTTCGTGTCATAGCTTGTCTATTCCAATTTCTTAGCATTTCAGTTCAGAATTTGATCCGAATTACGTTGTCCATCATCATTAACTCCCAGCCTTAATGACATTCTAACCTAATTCACTCCACTTTGTAGCTCAATGGAGGAAATCCGACATGAGATAAGTTGAGTAGATGTTTTCTTTCATTGCCCCGACATCACCAGCATCACTCATCCTTCTCAATGGAAAAACACCAGCACGACTATAGCTTTTATTTGAATGCTAAACTGACTTTGATCGCCCATTTTGTTGTTTCTATTCTTCTCTTCTATTTATTAGTCGTATACTACAGAAACGATCATGTTTATGTACCATTTTATACTATTCAATTCCACGTACCTCGTACAAAAAGCTTAATGTAAAAAAAATAATTTCTATATGAGCATTTGATGTACGAATTGATGTTGGAACCTAATTTAGTGATTTTGTCCATCTAACTTGGTGTTGCATAAAACGAGTTCTATCATTCAAAGTTAAAATGACGCTAAGTGAAGTTTGTTGACCCTGGAGCAACGCTTAAGTAAAGAACATGCTTCATGGATTTATAAAACAATTCGGAGGATTATTTGCAAAGCTGGATGTGGATATTACGAATTCCTGAAACGACTAAAACGAAAAACATGTAGAGCTAAAAATACAATAGTATACTCTAATCTGGGCAAACCGAATGATAATAGTGATATGATGAAAATCCAATAGCATTAAGCCTTCCATCTTCATATTCCATTGAATAGCAACCTCATCACACTTTTTATAATAGTGTATTATACACTAAACCATCCGTTCATTCGAATAAAAATAGCACTGTGTATGAAACAGTAATAGCATTTGCGGTGCAAAAGTGTATTTTATTAGCATTTTGTTTACTGACAACATTTCATTCGTTTATTTCCAACTCTGTTTTATCTCCCTTTAACGATATGGATTATTCCACTTGTCTTAACACGACTATGTAACACTTCAAAAGCTTTCAAATTCACGCTTACACTGACTTCACCAAACAGCCTGCGTTTCGTCGTTTTAATGAATATGTCCTTTCATTTGACTTTTCGTTGAATTTACAGCAATGCACGCTGTGGTCAGTAGAGTGAAACATGTTAATATTATTACAACTTTTATGGAAAATAGAGAAAATGTCATTTCCTATCATCCTATCCTATTAACTTAGCAACTCTTATACAATATTTGGTAGCTACTGACTTACTAGTAATATTATTATGATAAATCAAACTTTCTTTCGTAATTATTGTTCAAAATAATACACTAACTATAAAATATCTTATACTCAAGAGAGGTACCTACACCAATTAGTAAGCTTGAAGCTTATTTCAACTCTAATAATCCACGCTCACTCGTAGTCACAATACCATAAGTAGGGATAAGTTTTTGCACATGTATCAAAATTCTTGCTTCGCTTAAGTTTTTACATAGCAGTACTTGCAGGCATTTTTTCTGAAATTCAGTATTCAACCAAATGTTTTCATTTGCTGGTTGCTACCACTTTCTAGTATACTTTCAAAGATACAAATTGTATGTTAATATAAGTAAGTCGAATGATAAGGATCTAATCATAAAAGTATAATTGAAAAGGATTCTTTCAGATCTTTCATGTTCTACTAGTTATGAGTTTTCGTCTCCTAGTTTTCCACATGAAAGTAATTGAATAGAGAATTTCATTTTAATCACGTCGAATAAATTGCTCCACTACTTACAATACAACTAGAAGTATGAACGCCAAAGTTAAAGTACAAACTTACATACATATAATATAGTGCAATGTACAGAGAATCACAGTCGCAGAATGCCTGGAAAGGATTATATTTCTGTTACGCAACTACTATAGGAGTTACTACGATTACCTAGATTCCACATCTACATTATGAAGGCTGGAATAACTGAGACAGACATAAGAATATCTTTTTCAATATATTCATTCAAATTGTACTTTATATACTAAAGTAACGAAAGTAACTGACTCTTATATAATAAACCTCATATAACATTTGTCAACAGTTAATATTATTAATATAATATACCTAGTAATGCACTTAAGCTCATCAAAGACAACCTACATTTCTAGCAATATTTTCTTATCCTATCATCTTAGTTAGCTCGCATCATGACTCGCAATACGATCTACTCACTGCAGCTTATACAAGTATAAATTGCACAAGCGCTTCACAATATATAATCCATGAAAAAATTCTTACAAACTACTCTGTCGTTTCTTTACAATTTTTATCTGATGAAATTCGTAAACTTTTACATTCATTTAAACCCACATTGAACGTACTAGCCTACAAATGCCTAATTGCATACATACTTACTAAGAAGTCTAACTCTTGTTCAAACTTTACACTATGAAAGCATACAAGCAAATCATATTATTTACACACGGCTACTAATAATATAATATAATAATATTATAAATGAATCAAGATAAGACACACACATCCAAAGCTTATCTTCTCCTGAGAGAAAGTCGAGTGGAAGGCTAAAGCCACTCCACAACTAACCCATAACTATAAACGAGGGAAACGGAAAAATACAAGTGTTCTTATCATGCATGTTAATACCATACAAATACAACTACGAAAACAAACACAAATAGCATAAGACACACGTCCACGTATACAACATGCACACACCAATAATAATACATGCCCAAGGAAAATGCCACCATATACACCACAAATACAAATACACAAACTACATTACTAAACTAAACAGAGAGAGAGAGAGAGTCGTATAAAAAAGAAGTCAACATTGCCTTAGCATAATATAACCATAGAGAAAATGTTGTGTAGAAAGGAGAATTTGGCGGAAGTACAAGGCGACTGGAGTAAAACACACTAAGAAGATAAGGATGATGATTTTAGGACGAGTGATGACTTGACGAGGTTTGACGACGAATGCGTGAAGCTATGCAATGCAATCTAATGTAATAGTAGGGAGAGTAAAGACGAAGACGAAGATGGAGACAAATAGAAAGAAGCAGTGGCAATGCATGATGTGCTGCAGTAATGCAATGTAATGTAATAGGAGAGGCGTAAGGCTTGTGAGATAGGCAAAAGGGAAGAAAGCCGTTGAAGAGGAAAACTACTCATTGCCTTTTGCCTTGTCTCATCTTTGCTCTGCATTTCATTGCATTCACTTTCGTTCCACAAGTCTGCACATAGCCAAGTAGTCCACATCATACATTCACCATACCATCATATGTATAACAAACGTATGTAGACTGCCAAGGCAATAGCAGTCCATATGTAATGTAAGTAATACGCAGACAGAGAGAAAGAGAGAAATGAAGGAAGACACAACACATACTACAAGTACTTACATTCAAGTGCAAGCACTGTGTATATGGCCCTGTTCTTGTAGATCCTGAAATGGGTTTAGGACTTCAGGTTTCAAATTCCACATGCAAGCACATAGGCTGTCGTGTGTGTTATGTATGTGTGTGTTTGTATGTAGACACTGACGAGAAAGAGAGAGAAGGACGACGACGATGGGCAAAGAGCAAAGAGCGCTAAGCAAGAGGAAAATTTGGTCGTTTTATGAGTCTTCATTCCGTTCTTTTTATACGTCTACTCATTTTACATCTCGGTGAAGAAAAGACTTGTGTAAATAGAGACGCGCATCTTTCGCAATATCAATAAATTTCAGAGGAGAGAAAGAAGGAGTGAGCCACGAGCATCTCATCCTTCCTTAGTGTTTTTCTCAGTAGTCCCCAGCTTTTGCTTTGACTTTAACTTGTCTCATATCTTTTTCTTCCTTCCTCCACTTCGCTACTTACGTGTTGTGCCCTTTCCTTGTAGTTACTTCCTCTTTCAAAGTATACTTCACGTCAACTACTCTAAACAACTCCCTTACACGTACATATATACAAACAAGAAACAACCATGATACAAGTATTACACTAGGATAATACTCTTTGCACCCATCACTCCATTATATCACACATGCCAATTTGGACTCCCAAATTTTTACCCTCCAATGCATTCAAATCAAAAAAGTTTTAATGAGCGAATGCTTTAAGCAATAGAAAAAAGTGAACCAGCGCCAACTGAAGAGGCTTTGACTTTTGCACTTTCTTTTCATAAATAGTAATACTGTAAGTACTACTATGTAGCCAAGTTAGTCGAATGAAAAGTTTCAACATCTAACATGATTCACTTTAAATCGATTTTTTAAAGTGTAGTACCTAAAACATATTACGATTGGTTTGAATTAGGAAACGCTTTAGTAGGCATACACATATTTACGTAATTACCTGCCATTTCTATACAATAACTTTTTAAACATTTTTGAGCTACAACAACAAAAGACTTCTTTAAGTTAAGCAACTAATGCTGAATAATATTATTATGGCATGTTTCCGACTTTGAATGGTTAGTTGTGTGCGTGTATTTTGTACTATAGAGATATTTTAATCTCACGTATATAAAAGTAAAACTGTAGTGTCTCAATATTTGTTTCATTGCTTTTTCGTCTTTCTGTGCTTCCTTGTGCCATTATGTATTACTGGGTTGGCTGAGCTTGGTATACATCCATCTTATTTTGCACTGTAAGCTGGGTGTTGAATGTGTTATGGATCTGACAGTGAAGAAAAGTAAATAATAGTAGTGGAGCAAGTAATAACTGAAGGAGAGAGGAACCAGGAAAAGAGCTATAACATCTTTTATACTCACTCCTCCTTTTGTCACTTCGTGTTCTTCGTGTCTCCAATGTTTTGTAAGAAAATAGACTACCTAGCTTACTACAATATATTCGTATACTTGTGTCAACACTGCTTTCGTGTTACTGTAACTTTAGACACTGCATTTCCTTTCAATTGTTGACTACCCAGAGCTTTATATACATACATGGCTTTGTAGGCTGCAATGTTTCAAGACTTATCTGCAGAGTTTTAGTGAATAGAGCAGCTACCAACTCTGGGTTTCCAAGTTTGGCACTCTGGCTCCAATCCCTTGTTATTAACACTCACAATCAGTTATGCTGTAATGGTATATAAGCAGATTGGAGCTAAGAGCTTGTCCTACAAACAGAACTTAAATCCCAACTCAAGTTCTCCGTCTTTTCGATTAATTTCAGCTCAATGAGCGAAGAAATTCGAGATAAGATCAGTCTCTGCAATTCTAAACATAAAACAAGAACGAGATGGGAGACTGTGCTATGAAAAATTTGCTGTATATATGTATATAGACGAAGGAAAGAGTACCACACAGAATCCTGTTGTAGCAACCACGACAGATGTTGTAATTTGTAAACTACTGTCATTATGTAGCAGTGTCCCCTTTCAGTAGTTATGCCATCAAGTTCAATTTAATTGAAATAAGAGCCATAAAAATCATTTGCAATTTGACTAGGAGTTGTAGCACTGTACACTAATGACAAATTATTACTTAGCTACAATAAAACGTGCACCACTACCAATAGCTAGTACAAATCCAATAGACAGTAGTATATACATGAAAATGAACAGTCCTTCGCACAATTTGTCAGACGAGAAAAGTTACTTGTAAGAGGAAAGTAAATAGCTCTTCATTTGGAAAGTAAATTGAAATGTTTTGTGAAATTGTATACAGCAATCATTACGCTTGTAGAATGTAACAAAAAAATCTAAATCATAAACAATGGAGGGAACAACACAACTAAGATCCACAATGAGTTTAGATTCATCAACTCTAGTTTTTATTCTTTGCATTTTCAGAGTCTTCTACTGACTGACAATAATATTCCACATTTGTTTTTATGAGACTCGCTTTTGACTTGAAATAAATTAATCTCCTTACTTTTAGGGTTATTCTACATGGTTACTGCCACTTTTAATTATATTTCAACGGAATTTCAAAGTATTAGATTGTTTGAGCACATATCCATGTTGTTAAATTACTGTAAGTGCCGTGTCTCTGGGCAATCACATTGTTTGTGTGACGGTTATTTCCATTAATAAATGAAAATTGTTCTTCAGCAGGATAATTTAGAAAGGATTCTCTGTATATTTATATAAGATATAAGCTTACTTGCGCATAATTTCATTCCAGTCTTATCTTATCTCTGCTTATTTGGAGCAGGGTATTTTTTGTCAAAAAACGAATATTCTTCAGTATTGATTAAACTACCTACGTACGTACCTCCTACTATGTAGTCCGTTATCACAATAATGTATCTTTTCCTTTTCTATCAAAGGACAATTTAACCCAAATCACAACCCAAATTGCGTAACAAAATCTTACTACTTATGTAAAATGTTGTTTTTGCTTACTTGGAAAACCTTGGAAATAAAATACTTACAAAAACTCATCCTCCATGTTTTATATCATGCCACATACTCAGTCAAGCAGACTTGTCACAGTACCCACCAAATCTTCCTAAATAATTCTTTTGGGAAATACCCATCCTATGTAGTTTACATTATAGTATGTAACATGCTTATTGAAAATCCTTACACACCCAACATTTTGTCACGTTCATTGCAGTTATACACTTTCTCCTTATATGTATACAAATTCCATATGAGTACGTTAACATATTTTTCACATACGTAAACTCTCTCAAGTGTCTCAAGCAATAAACAATCCTCTACTACTCACATGAACAGTTTTTCATGGTTGGTTACGGTTGTTTTCTGTCTACAGACAATTCTGTCAAATAATATATTTGCGTCAGCTATATGTAATATCATATACTTAGGTAGTGTATGATGCATGCAGCTTTGATATCAGCCCATTAGTCCTTCATCAGGTAGTTAAAAGCCTTGTCATTGTAACATAGCTTGAAAACTACACAATGCCATCGTTGAACAACATCATTATTGGCAACAGTGTTGTAAACCATTTTCAATTTTTGACACGTTCTTTTCTGAGAAAACTACCTATCCTTTGGCACAATACCTAACATTAAGTACTTACATTTTATGCTAAGCTTAAAAACTTTATACTGTCGAGTGTGGACGAATCACAAGTGTCGGTAGTTCTGAAAATTCTGTGCAAGAACTACTGAGTTATTTACTTCAGTATTCGCTATACCCTTTTATAAAGAAGCACGGATTAAATAAAATTCTCAGAGCCACATACTTAAAACAGGTTTTTGTATGCATTCTGCATGCATTTGCAATAGCTATACTTAAATATTTGCGCACTACCTTGCCATAAGCTATAGTAGATGGGTACATAAATGTAACTAGTACAGAGCAATGTGCATAAAATGTTGCTAACGTACATACGAGCTTTTGTTTGCACAGATTATTGTATAATTGGAAATTCAAGGATAAAAGTAGTTTGAAAACGATTTTTAAATTCAATGCAACAACTCAGCTTACAAGAGAAGTAAATAGTACATCTGAAGGCTAAAGAACATAATTAAAGGTGATTTATTTAAAGGCACACCTACCTAAGTAATAGTAATGGCCATATAAATTGTTTGACACGTGTCAAGGTGCACGAAGACTGAAGGTATGTAAAAATTGTTTCAATGTACACCGCGCAGAAGTATCGGTATGTAACGTTGAGCAAGAAATGAGCATACCTACGCTTCAATGTCAAACATAATGGAGTAAATTGAAAAGAAAAGTACAGGAGAATGTAGTGTAAAGAAAGGCGTAGATTGTTTGATATATCCGCTTGCTTTGTCTGACTACTTGAACTTTAATAATTTTTCTTTCGACATATCAGCTACGCTTTTTGTACATATTACACTACACAGTGCATGTGGGGCAAACAATCGATATTTTCAGTGAAAGGACATGACATAGCAAACAAAAATCAAATTACACTAGAATTCATATCATTGCAAACAACGAGATACTATAGTGTGCATCTCAATACAGTGAAAGTAGAGCCGAGTGTTTATTTGCATTTCTTACAACCCTGACCTTCTAAATTAAATATATTTGTATCGTAATGAATTAATTATTTTTGCTGGTTACAAAATATTTTTAACATAATGTATGTGATATAGTTTCAGCAGACTTCACATGAGTTGTTAAAGAGACAGGTCTTTGTGTATATCTTGCCTGGCACCTTGCGTTTTTCTATGTATTGGGTATATGAATAATAGCCGGAGTCACTCATTATACCAAGTTGGCGTTTGTACAAAACGGGAAATATGCATGAGTTGGAACTTATTTTGGGCAAGGAACCATATGTGTGCTATGTATCATTATAAGAAAAGAAATTTTAACACCTTATATAAAATGAGAACGACATGTCAACCTCGACAGCCTGTCCGTATGTTAAGTTATTCAGTGCAAGCGAGTAGTTCACTCTGCTACTCTGACTACTTATATACTTATTTAAAGGGATTTAAGTATACACTATATTTTATTCTGGAGAAATGTGTGTTAAAGTTCTGTAGACATATCAATTTTGTACTGCTATTTTTGTACTCTTATTAAATAGTGATGCTTTCTCCTTTCACTTAGAATGCTATATACTTAGCATTTGACATACGCTGCATGTTTTCTATTAATTTGACATAACCATATGTGTACCTATTTTCCGATCCAGTTCCAGTTTAGACAATTCGATTTCCTTCTTATTTTACTTAGGTTGGTAGGTATTGAAACTGTTAGTAGGAGCCAGGAGAAATTTTAATTTCCCTTGTGAAAGCGATTAAAACTTTGCTGAATTTAATCGTCTGATATGGTAGTGTCGAAAGTGTAAATCATGAGACAATGTAAAGGAAGTGCAATGCAGTGCAAGAGAGCACTATTCGATTCCCATAGGAAGGACAGATTGAATTTGGATTGAAAGGAGCTTACCCCCTATAGAGTAGGTAAGTAGGAATGTGTAGAAAGCGTTGTTGTGTGCATGCATTTTAATAGAATTGGATACAGATCTAATGTAAAGTGTGTATGTATGTAGTGCAGAAATAATTTGTCAAGCCAGCACAGATTGAATTGAAGTAAAGCAGGGGAGAGCGAAGAAAGAAACTTGACGAAGACAAGAACAAATGAGCGTTCAGGTCTTTGGGTTCAGTTGTCAGACGTTTACAGTTATATTAGTTTCTACTGTTCCGTTGCTTGACATTTACTGGATGTGTTGTGCATACATGTTTAGAGAGTGTTTTGTGCTGTTACTTACTCAAGTGTGTAGTAAAATCAGCTTATGTAACTGAAAACCGTGAAATAACAATTACTACCATCTGCAAATTTAATTTCTCATTTATTTCGCCCGTACTCCACTGCTGTAGAAGCAAACAGATCGTAATAGAAAAAAGGCGTTCTTAGCTGTTTGTACTCGGAAATGAAATGATTCAATTGGGCTTCCCCATAAATAAATCAAGTTGTGAGTGTAGGATGTTGTACAATTGTAGGAATTCTTGAACTTTATAGTTCTTTCTCTAAACTTGTGATCTTTTGATAAGAAAATTGTTCTATTACCATCACCCTTCCCATTCTACCAGCTATTATTCTTCCTTTTCGTGAATTCACAGAGTCGTCTCGACAAGACTTCTCCAGACACCAGCACTGTGTACTCACATACCTTACATACAAATAAAGACACGAGCAAAGCATACAATACACAAAGTCCACCAGATCAGCTAACACTTCCTTCCATTTTAATTAGATGAGAAGCCCACACAATACAACACTGAACAACTATGTAGCTTTGTTCAGTGGAAGTAGACAAATCTAGTTTGTTAGTTTGCATGTGCACACACACACTATTACTATATTACACTGCTCCACTATAATACATAGTAATGAGCATACACAGAATATATAATGTGTTTTACAGTTCCTAAACCATTCACACGCATACTACGATACATATAGCAATATAAGTATAGTGCTTTCTTCTTCTTGCCATGTTCTCGGTTGACTTTCAACTTCAAGCTACTACAGTCTGTACCTACTACTTGACTTACTCCTTCATTTAGTAGTAGCAGTTCAAAGGAAGTGTTATACACATACACAAGATTACAATAGAAAATTTCGTTACATTTAAAACACAAGTAACCAGAGGAGTAGAATTCGTGTCAGCTTGAATTTTTCGCCCACGCGAACACAAACCAACTCAACTCTCTACGCCAATGTGAATTGGCTTGGCTCTCTTGACATTGCAATGCATTGCTTGACTTCACTTGACATTATTGTTTTAGACTACAAGAGCAGAGCAAACCAAAGCCTGTAGCTAAACACATTAAGAATTGGTAGCGTTGAATGTTAAATGCGATTTATAAAGTGCCTATGGAAAGATAAGTAGAAATGACTAGGCTTTAAAGTGTTCACATAGATCGTATAGATTGTTAAATTTGCCAAAGCTCTGAATGAGCACGTGAGTCGTGAGTCACAATGTAGACACAAGTCAAAAGTGCCATTTCATTTTCATTTAATAATTCTCATAGCCAGAACACGTTAGTGAAATGATCCCATGTTCACATCTCGCATGCACCCACACATACACACATACTGCACATACATAATAATTTACACGACAGTTTCGCCATGCAGTTTAAATAGCAGCATGCACATTTACGTCAAGTCATGGGAAAGCAACCATGAGCGAAGATAATGATAATGGTAATAATAATAATAATAATGATAATAATAATAAGCAGAGCGATGGAAATATATATAACAATCATAAGGACATATACATGTAATGTAGGACTGCTTGCATTTCTCGTTCGTTTGTCATAGCCCGGCATTGCAATGTCTGCTTAGCAGTGTAGTTAGTCTCTACATTATTACTATTATCATGATCCTTGGAAAGGAAATGAAAGTTGTGTGTTAAGCAAGGCATTACAAACAACATATATACACAAGTGAAAGATACGCTGAATTCCAAATGGCTCAACGGAACCGTATAATAATAATAGTAGTGGTGCACTATCAAAGAACTATGTAGGCTATGATGTGTATTTGGAAAGACATTTGGGATATGCACTCGGAGAGGAGGTGGAGGTAGCTACAGATGATTACGAGTGAATAACACACTGCAGCAGCAGCAACGGCAATAGCAATAAGCAAGTCGAATTAAAGACCCGCGTTTCTCTCTGCCTCTTTCTCCACTCAGATTTACATTCGGTTTGTGAAAACTGCGTTTTGCAACCAATTACTTGCCAACTTGTTATGTACGAATCATAATTTATGGTTGTGTTGTCTGTCGGAGTTGAATGGGAGCCTAATGGTTCCTGTCTTTCGGGCAAAAACCGCCAAACTGTCTCCTGTTCATCCCGAAAGGAACTCCACTGTATACTTTGCTCCACTCCCTCAACACTACACAGTCACACTCTCCTCATTCTCCTTCCTTCACAAATTCGCAGTTCTAAAACTAAATCTATTTTATAATGAACACTGCGATACTGATATTGTTACTTACATTTGGAACAAACACTGTCCAATATCATAATCGTAGTATAAAACGCCTTATACAACCACTTCTTTATTTTGCTCAATGAAACACTATATAATTTTCATGTATAGGCTTTGTGTCTATATCACTTACATTTAATGAATGAATATGGCAACACTCCTCGTGGGTAGGCATACAGAGAGCAATGTCGTGTATAGGCGTGACCTCGAATCTATTCAGTGGAGCCAGTTGTATAGGTATATTATTAGTATTTTCATTCACACAGGATTGGGCTTTCATTTAATGAGTGAAATAAAAAATCTAAGCAATAGTGATGGAAGTGTGTTGAGAACTTAATTACATGTATGAAAACTTTGCTTACAAAGTGAATTTGAGATAGAATATTATATTATACTTACATAACATTATGAGTTAGTTTGAATGCATGCACTTTGTAATAATATTTTAACGAGCCATAAGCAAACGCTTCTCCCACTATATCTGGCATAATGCATTACGTGGCTCATTATTTCTTACAATTCAATGGTGAGGCTATAACCATCTCCAACCAACAGTCGTAAGCAAAATTAACTTTCTAAGTAGAAGACCAAAAGGATCTTCCATCACTTTACTTGCTCATGCCATATACCAGAATTAATTTAACCAAAATTAAAACTGTAAACAAATGAAAGAGAGGATTTAATTAAAAGAACACAACCTTGAAATTTTGTACAGGCATAATACGCTCTTTAGCTGTTCCTTTGAAAATACATCATTTGCTTTACAGTGGACTCCATCCATATCTTCAGCATTTCGAAATATAAATTAGGAATACAATTGAAGATGAACCAAGTGAATGCTAAATAGACTTCATTAATTTGTACTACTAAAAATGGGTTGTACCTTTCGCATCCTAATTAAAACCAGAGACTCCAGCTACTTTTGCACTGCGCTGCCATTCTCCATGTCTATCTGTGCATGTAAATTGCAAACCATCCTCACAAATGATTGCGCCTTCAAAGTTAATTCAATCATAATAAAATCAGCCCAAAATGAACAGGACTCTTTGAATTTACCATCCTCATTAATATACTATATCCTTTAAAGTCTTCCTATTCCCACGAATTCAGTTAGTTAATTTAATTGCCAATCTACCTACGTATTTTATGCGTATACTATTAGGTATATTATATTAAAATTGATAATTATATAATTGAATTGGGTATAATTTGTACTCTCGAATACTAGGTATCGCTAGTTAGTTTGTAGGTATATTTTACCGAAGTGAATTTTTTGTAAAATCAATTGGGTATTTAATGGATTAGGTACTAAATACTTTCAACCTAATGTTCCATGTAAATATCTGTGAGTTTAAGAAATACTAACAATTATTCATTCATTAGTAAAAATAAAGCTGGAAATGAATTTAACAGAAAAAGTATTCGTTATACATAATATTGGTATAATAATTTATTAATAGTAATACATAGTCGTACCTATAAAAAGTACCTACTAGTAATAGTGCCTCCTTACGGTATAAGATAGTATGTAGTATACTTTACGAATAAACTTTGCCTATAATAATATGATCTACATATTTATGTGTCTACTTAATAACATAGAATACACATGTCAAAAGATGATTAAATTAAAAGAGCCATTCCGTATCCGGATTTTTCCATGCAATATCCTGTTTTCGTAGCTAATCTCACTGCACGAGTACAATAGACTAAACATATTGTTTTTGCAATCCTTTCCAATTTGCTTGATTCACTAAACTTCCTTTGTAAATCAGGTTACAAGTTTTCTAGTATGCCCTGTTCACTTTTGGTTTTACTACAACAACATTTCTGTCATTTTCAGGAGCCAATAATACATGTAATGTGTGTATAGATGTAGACTTCTATCGTGATACCCTTCGTTGACTCCAATTTGTCTTTCACAGCCTCTGGGTCTTTATGGTCTGCTTATATTCCAGGAGACTGTACAGATATAGAAACTATTGCATTGAAAGCTTCCTCCTGTACTGTAAATTTTATTTCGCATCTAATAAGATTGGAAGCATTTGTATGTACAAGTACAAATATGCATTTTATTTGATAGGGCATAATGAAATCCAGAGAGTGTTGATTCGGATTTGAAGACCTCAATATTCAATGGTGACTGACGACTTTATTCGTGTCGACAACCATGTAAAACATGATTTTCTCGCATCATGTGTCGTTCGCATACGATTCACGCTTCCTTTTCTAAAGTAAATGCCTGTACAACGATCTTCATTCGTATATTTTGAGAATAAACCCTCAAGTCATGTTTCGGCATGGCTCACAGATGCAAAAAGAGGAGATGAGATGAGAGAAAGCAAATCGAACCAGTCTGCCGTCAATGTAAATAGGCACACTTGATTTTGAATTTTCGACTTTGGCTGTTGTGCATATTTACCTATACACGGACTATATACGTATATAATACAACTACTGCCACTCTCTCCTTACATAGAAGTATAAACATAGATTTCCCCATATACATTTGAATGTGTAAGTTTATTTCATCACGTCTGTATCAACTCTGCATACTTCTCCCATTGCCACCAGAATTGGCATATGGCTACAAATTCGGCAATGACTGCTTGTGCTTTATACACAGAAGTATGTCATATATGCAATGCTACACACATAATAAGATACCGACAGCTGACAATGAGTTTCTTTGACGTTTTTGACAAGAGCAAATAATACCTTCAGTAGTGGTACTGAAAGTAGGGATGTGTGTTTACGAATAATAGAGAGAAGCTTTATCGACATGCTCCAATAGCAAAGATGGGCATTGACGAAACATATCTGTACTTACAGATATATCTATACTTATATTGTATATACTCATACATGAAAGGAAACAAAGTTTGCTTTAAGGTTTCAACATGGGAAATTATACTTTGTGTACATAAACGTGTGTGTAGCACACTACACTAAACTTCAAGTGCATTTGAACACGAAACACATATTTTTGTTACATTTATCTGCTGTGGAGTGAAGTAACCTGTTAGAAATCGTATTTTTGGCTTGTGAGGTGTTGAATCAGTGGGTTTGTCAGTGTATCACTTTACTAGTTCCAAATTCGTTTCACTCAATTTTCCCTAGGGGTGCAAATCGTGTAAATAGTAGATATTTGGTATTGGCTACTTTTGATTGGTATTTGCGACATAAAAGTGAAGGCAATGCGAGATTAGAATACTCAGCAATGCCTTCTTGGGCTGTAGACGTAGGCATAACGCAGAAATGTATGTTTGCATTGCAACTTGGGAGATAGGAATAAACATTTATATGCATTAGACACACTTTGGTTTAGCACCCTAAGTCTACAAAGTAATAAAATTCTTTACACCAGTTTATTAGTATGCAAGACTTAGGACTTGCGTCTACAGTGTCTGTACTGTGTACTGTGTAGTGTGTACTCATATATTTTTCGATTAGAATCCAATACACAGAAGAGCAAGGGAAAAACCACTCTATTTTACAAGAAGAAAACAGCGAAAAGCCTTGAAAGACGCTGTGTGATTAAATATGGCATACATTCAATGTATTTATTCATTCGTAAGTTGTTTCTACTCCCAAGGTCGAAAATAAATTATATATTAAATAAATGTATGGTGAAGGCAGGTACGGTATGAATTTGTGCAATCTTGATCAAGTTTTCTAATAAGTCACTAGGAGATTTGGCCATATAAAATCCATGAGATGAATTCTAAAGATATGAAATGCAGAAAGAGTCGGAATGAGTAACGCAATACCAATGAATATGTTAAAACACAATCTTAAACTTATTTGCTATAGATTTGAGTTAAAAAAATAAGTAAGGCATAAAATATTTTTTCATTTCACAACTTTTTTCAGCTTATTTCGCTATGACTAAATTATTAAATTTTCAAAACTCGATGAATGTTAGTAATTTTAAATATTACAAAAAAATAAAAGTTGCATAAGTTGAAGACACAATATAGAGCTATCCAAATACTAATAGGTTAATGGAATCCGACTTTTCTTTCAAAAGTTATAGCGAAATACCTGAAGAAAAATTGTGAAATTGAAATAAACAAAATGACCTCTGCGTCAAAGATATAATGGAAATTGGAGCATCATAATAATGTTATGTAGGTCATAGGTATTCCATTCAATTCAGATTACTAGAATAAAATCTACCTACTGTAAACTCTTTACATTCCTTTTTTATTCCTAATTAATACATTTGTAGGCAAAAGTCAAAAGCTTGAAAGTGAAGTGTAATAAAAATTAATTTAACTTTGTGTCACAGAAAATATTTCATTTACAATTAAGCGGAGTTTGAAATACATAGTCCACAATTAGAATACAATGCTGGCAAAACCAAAACGTTATGTACCTACCTATATATATTATTTGGTCGCATAAAATGTGGTATATTTGGTCAGTAGACCACGGGGAACAAATTGCCATTTACCATGCATGGACCGTAGCTCTCAAGTCGCCCACTACCACACATTTGAGACTGAGCAGTGCATGGTGCATAAGTTTACAACTCATTTCCATAACTGTTTAATTAATTGTAGTTGGTGAGTGCTTGGTTAGATGCATTTACATGCATGCAGACTGTGGTAGTTATCATTAATAAACAGCAGATATCTGAAGTTTTTCACAGTTTTTACTTCTTCTGTCCCCAACATTTAATAACTGATGCGAATTAAGAACTATCATGGTTTTCAAAAACTTTGGTGCCTGATTAATATTTGCTCTCAAAATGGTAATTCATTATAGGCAGAAATAGTGGTAGTTTCCACTTTGGGAGAAAATGAAATAAAGCAACAACAATAAGCTGTCATCGCAGTGTTGCATTTAATTGAGCAACCTACTTTGTGTAGTGGAAACTCAATTACCTACTAAAATCTGGTTGGGAGGAAAGGAAGGTTGCTTTGCCAAGTCATTTTATGATGAGCATTTGGTTAAATCTGCACTTTGGTTTTGTATAAACATTGGTGAGAGTTTTCCTGTACACAAATAACGGAGTTCCTGGAGCTGGAGAGGAGTTGTGCGTTGAATACGACACAGAGAGTTCGGTGGTTCATTGAACATCAATCTTCAGTGGAAAACACAAGGTCTGAACTAAAGTTCAGTACTCATCCAAGTACAGCACACTACAAATAGACTGTTACAAAAGGTAAGTACTCTGTCTCTGTCTCTGTGTGCACACAAAACAAACTAGTTTGCTCAGATACGACACAATAGGCTGCCTAATCGGCCGTTTTATGTTTCACTCTCCGCTCACTCCCATTTCCAGCCTACATCATTTCCGTACTCGACAAAACTCAACTCAATCCACCCGAGCTACATTTATCCATTGTAGTCACTCCACACACAATACGTATGTTATGCTTTATTATTTTGTTTCTATTTCATCATCATCATCTTCCCTTGGCTACCTTTACAATTCACTTTTATTACACTACAGTAGCACTTGTCGGTCCTGTCCTGTTATGTTCACTCACTCCACTTTCTCCATGTGCACCACACATAAGTATTCAGGCAAAACGACCTTATTCTTCCATTTATCCTATATGCCTTACCCTTACCTTGCTTAATGTGTGCAAATGCCACCTGTTTTTCCCAGAAATGTCTGCTATTCTCCTGAACTTTTCCCTAGATTAAACAACATATTTCAGATACATGTTTACTATATGCAGACATACTCAAGTGTAGTGGTTTCAGCAGAAATATACTTCCATATTGCATTTCGGATCATTTCCATTGAAATCACAGTAGACCTAGTAGTATAAATTATGGCTGTTTCTTACTCTCTTTCTTTCTCCTTCTCTGGGTTTGTGAGTCAAGACCCATACATATGTATCAAAATCTCTGTTCTTTGTACTTTGGACTTGTGATTCGAAGTGTTTGTGAGTTCTGACGTTAATTTAGCATAACAAAAGCCTTGCCAAGCTCGTCCGACTCTACAAGGTAAGGGTGGTACTCAGGTACCACTCTCAAGTAGAAAGAAAGAAGATAAAATCCTGTGTTAAGAAAGTGTAGGCCGTAGACAGAGAAAGTGGGCTAAAATGATGCATACATTGCATAATAAAACAACAAAGTAAATACATACAATGGACCGAGTACAATGGAGTCTGACGAATAGGTATCTTTAGTTTTCATGTTGTTCTAAAGGTATGTACTACGTATGTTTGTATAGAAATATAGAACTTTACGAGGCCAAGCTACAGCACACTAGAACAATAAGTGGAGTCAACTACAAGGGAATTTCAATGACTGAAAGGATGTCAGTCTTGCGAATAACTGAACAAAATTAATTCATTCGTTTGATCAGTGAGAGTGTGCCAGACTCCTGAGCTTTCCTAAAGATAACAAATACAGAATGAAGAACCTTAGGAGCAGCAAACCAACATAACATTAGGAAACACTATTATTATGTGCGTTAAAGGGAATGTTTGCCGGGACTCGCAGATACTTGTATTATATAGAACACAAGTTACTTACAATACTATACCTGATGAAGATGAGATTTAATGTTATACTACAGCAATAATAACAGAGAAAGGTCTATATTTTCGACAGACAAAATTTTATCTCTCCTTGCCTTGGCTACAACCACTGCTACTACATTAAGCGGTGCGGTAACCGGACGCTAGAGCTTGGTGCACACTAGAGCTTGGCCCCACTAGAGCTTATGGACACTAGAGCTTGGCTACACTAGAGCT
>JAQFYB010002677.1:0-23062 GCA_034694085.1 Pogonognathellus longicornis
CAGTGAGCCAGCCAGCCAGCCATACACACACGAAACTGCATTCTTATAAAGTAGCAGTTAAAACCGCTACTTAATAAACTAGGACCAAAGTAAGAAAAATTTCATATCTACATTCATTTATCAATAAATTAATGATGAACTGAAACTATTAATATTTCGATTGCGTACATATTTGACATTGTTATGTTGGTCATTGGTAGGATGAAAAGCGAAATCTTTTTATGTAACAAACTACACTCCTAGAATACGATTACCTATATAACAAAGTGTTGAAATTGGAAGATAAGAAGATGAAAATCAAGTTCCCTTTTACTTTATTATTTGCATTGCAGGCTACACATATTTGTATGTTGTATGAAACGGCACACAAAGCCGAGTAGACAACCTAATGGACCTAGCACAACAACATGATCAGCATTATTAGTTACTTGGAAAATGCAACGACAATCTCATCGGAAGCAAAAATATTATTACTGATAATATACAAGTAATTACAATTGCAATGACGAAAGAATTCATTAAAACATTATTTCTTGTATATACATTGTATGTGCATTATACAACTACAGGTAGGTCTAGGCATGTTATGTAGTAGAGTGATTTTAATCGGAGTAGCATGTAATATTAGAGGCATAAAGTATGTGAGAGGTTGTGTTCTTGTGTTATACAATAGTTACAATTTAAAGAGAGGTAGTAGTACACAGTTTGAAGCAATTGAGTCAAAGAACAAGGTAGAGGACTAATTACTCACTCATTCACATTAATTTGCCTTCACTTGTTTTGATTTTGTTTTAGCAGCTGAGTAGCTATTGCTAAATGCTCTCTATCTTCTACAATCTACATTTCAATACTGACAGCAATGACAGCTCGTCTGAACTACACTCAAACACAATAAGGAATGACATTTAATGAAGCGTGTATATTTAGTCCTAATACATAAAATATATTTCTACATAGTATTTGTATACTTTACACTTAATATGCTACCAATAGGTAAATACACTAATATGTAAATGCTCTAATAGGTAAATACATCAAATACCCAACATTCTTTAATATTGCACCGTGTAACAAACGTATTTTTTAGTAGCTCATCTGTATACATGGTTAGAAAAATTGTGTTATTAAGTATCAAAATAATAATTAGATGAAGTTAGAATTGCTATTTTAGTTCATATAGCTAATTTTTATTTAATTGAAGATTGTATTTTATAACTTCTTCATTCTATGAGTTTGTAGTGTATTTTACACAAATGTAGTTTAACAGTTGATTTTATTGGCAAATGTGTATCATTTTACTTACTTTCGCCATAGTACAGTATATACTCATTCACTAATATTATGGTTATAAATTTAACCTAAAAAAATTTGGCAACATTTTGTGGTGAAATACAATAGAAGTACGTATTTTATGGGAATGTGTGTAGGATTGATACAAAGAGGTGATTGTAATGTGAGTGAGAATCTTTTACGGAAGTCAAAAAATGTTCTCTAGTAATAATTTGTATTATAACAGGAGAACAATACTAGGAACACACCTTGCTTAGCTGGATACAATTTTTTACAAAAGGTGAATGAAGTTCATAATGACACAGTCATATATACACGCGAGATCCTGATAACACATGGGTTGTAAACAGGTTTGGTGCATTACTACTTATCATGGAAATGTTAAACTATTGCATTGATTTACGATAATTCCTTGACAGTTGCTTATTGTATAAGTAAGTATTAACTGTTGTACTTGTACATTATATATGTAAACGTGTACCAAGCAATCTCTCATTGTTTCTTCATCATATAAACACATTGGATTTGGACATTGCGGACATCGTACTTGCAGTTTAATGCTGCAGCGGCGTTTTAAAGCTTTAGTTTTTGCATGATGTGATAAGACTCGCCTTTGGATCTGCGTGTGCTGCAAATAATGCAATACTACATACAAGAATGTTATTGTGCACCTTTCGGAAATGATCAAAATTAAATGCAGCTGTTATATTTTGTATTTATGGTGGTAGTTCTTATACATGTAAAGTGTATACATTGTATTGTATCGTGATGTGGACATATTTTAAACTGTCAGATAAAAGCAGTTATATTGCAATAGGAATACAATAAAGACACAGTAGTTCTCTTGAGGCGACCCAATAATAAGAAAGACAGACACAGTTCAGATCAATTTCAGCCAGACGATTAAATGAATACGTTCAAGATAAATTTTCAGGCAGGAGAGACAAAGAAAATTATAAAAGATCAATTGTAAAAGATCGATATGTATTTCAGTAGGTTAAAAATAATTTGCAAGCAAATATAAGAGAATATTTGTATAAAGAAACTACGCAAGCAAGTAATAAATGACTGGTCTATTTTAGTACAACTTTTCATATGGGATTTCATAGCGTAGTTGTTAGTAAGTAAGGTAGGTAAGTAATTGCAAGATGTATGGTAGTAGTAACAATATTTAGTGAGTATAGTAATTTGAAAGAATTGTGCATGTATTTGGTATGTAACGTATATTTTAGGTATGTGTGGCATAGAGCGGTACATTAATGTAGCGGCATAGTGTGGTGATTGTTGTGTATAAAAAAGCTTGAGGCTAGGGCGTTTGTAAATTGCATTATTGTATATTAGTGCAGCGAAATGAATGCACTTTTTCCAATCTAATGCAATCGAATGTTTTTAGTAGAGTGCATCAATAAGTTGTTACAAAAAGGATTACTTCATAAAATTCTAATGTTTAATGGTTCTACATTGTACCTTTGTATTTTATCTTGCACTACATACTTTTGGCGTACACTTTACATTTACATTACCTACTCACACACATCAACATATTAACCTTGTTTTCTCTTTCAAATCATTTCGTACACTACACATAAATTCTTTGACATTTTATTACCATTAGTATATATATCTGTACATTTACTTTTGCAGCATATTATTGTATAGAGTTCCCTCATAAGCCTTATTACTACATTATTATTATTACCAGTAGCACATTTGAAGAAGACATTTGAATTCATGCTAACATTTTCTAACCGTTATAATTTTATACAAACAAAAAAGATTTTCTTAATATATAAGGTACAGGTTGATATGATTTCATCATTATAGTGTTACAAATTAAATTCATAAAAATCATTAATATACTGCATATCTAGATCAAGTGACAAAACATTCCTTTTCAGGTAAAAAACAATTATGGAAATGAGGAACTAACGATTTGAGTTAATTTTCCAAAATCGTGGTATAATAAAATAAAATTAATTTTGTGCAAAAGTGTTTTACACTTAATTCATGCAAGTGATGAAGTGGTAGTTCTTATTTGAATGCATGTAGGTGAGGGTGAGACATTATTATTCTGTTACATCTAGTGCGGAGGAAGATTCGTGTGTTTCTGCTTGTACAATGCTAATAGATATGATAGCAGTGGTCGTGGGTGTGGATTAAAATGCAAGATGATAATAATATGATGCAAAGGTAAAAGGCTGCTGAGGTAAGTGTAACAATAGATGAACCATTTATAAATAAACACGTTCTATGTACCTAAATACCATAACCCTACGTTCAGTACAACTATTATAACATACACGAAGTCACAAATGATAACAGAATCACGACCTTTGTATATAAAATTAAAAATTGAGTATTCACTAACAAACAAACAGGTAAGCAAGGTGTAGACTGTAGACACTTATATTATAGCTCTACTATTTATGCAAGTGAATAAATATTATTATAGATAAAAAGGTATCTTCGTTGCAATGACATGTAAGTACAATGCACTATTCCAATAATTAATTGGAAAAAAATTGTTAAATGGTTTTAGTAATGAAATGAGTAATGTTTTCAAGAACAAACGACTAAAGGAACGCACCCTGGATCGTGCGACAGGTTTTCTTAATCTGCTACATATTTTACAATTAAAATATATAGAACTGTTAAATAATGAGCTATTAAGTAATTGCATGTGAAAGAGTTAAAGAGTTGCATGCTGCCTGCCAGTCTCATTGGCCAAAACAAAAGTGAGATTGTTTGAAAACCTTCTGCACACACACTCAAGCTATTTATTTAAGAATACATACAAACTATTTAGACCAATGTGTGTAATAGTGCTCTTAAACTAAATAGGAATAATAATTACGAGTAGAAGTAGAGGGAGAAGTGTATAGAAAGGATGGATGGACGGATTGGTTTGGTTTGGTGCACATCTGTATCGATACTTTTGCTAATTGTCCATTGCCTATTTATTAGTGGAAAGAAAACAAAGTTGTTTTCCTTGACTTCGCTTTTCTGCATTGAATGGCGATAGCAATGCAATTGTCTTTGTTTTGGGTGCCGTCATGTGGTGATGACTTGTGACATTTACAGTCATAACATCACACTAACTTCTATTCAAATATTCCAATTGTATTCAACGACCTGCCTAAATAAATATATATTAATTATTAGCATTAGCAAAATCAAAAGCTATGCGTATTACTTTGATTTTTAACAATTATACATAATCTAAGATACTATTCAATTTATTTAAATTCGTGTTGCAATGCCTTCACAGATACTTAATAAATTTAGCTGAAGATAACCTCAAATGTAACGTATTGATCTCAAATTGTTAAAAATTATATAATAATATCAATTTTAAAAAGTCTTTTAGATTAGATTGCGACCAAAAGACGTCTACTCCTAAAATTTTCTAAAGAGTTTAAATAATAGAATTGATTCAATTAGATCTTTACTTGAAATGAAGTGTTAGTTAATTTTCTTCTGTGAAAAATCCATTACAGTGTAACTGTAAAGTAGTGGTATGTATCTGGAGAGTTTTAAAAGTCTGCATATACGATGAAAAAATGTCCTTCTGCACTATCTGCACTGTGCAGTCCCTGTAACCTGTAACATTATGTACTTGCGTGCATGAGAAAATCTGTACATTACCCACTTGATATGTCTAATGTCAGTAATGTGTAATTGTGTACATATCTTATAAAAATTTATTAGTTAGTAAATATTTCTATCCCGTAAATCTTAATTATTGAGCCATTATTATCAAGAAAAGCTAAGTCTACTTTCCGTTTTACATACACACTTGCCATTATTTGATCCATGAAAACATGACATCAACATTAAACTGCATAAAAAGAAGAATCAAGAGTATCACGGATTACATAATATAATTATGACAATGACTTCAGCTGTGTAGTAATAAATAAGCTATATGAATGCAAGAAATTTACTTAATATAACGTAAACATAATATTTATTAGGAATCTGCTAGTCATAAAATATGCGAGTGACCTTAGCCTTGTCTCTATTTATGAAAATATTTGATGGATGAAGAATTATTTCTATTATCAAAAAGATTCTATCTGAATAGAGAAGAGCCCTAATGTGTAATAATAACCATGTAGCGTAGGTATATATGTAGTACGTATACTACGATATCATTTTTTCTCAAGTACAAAATATTTAAAGAAACAGATTTTCTTGATCAAAACTACTATTGACAAAGATTCTCATGCACATTCTTATTCTATTCTACTAAGATAATAATAATAATAATATATTCAGCTACTAAATATTTACGATTCTTCTGAAATACTACAGAAATTACTTTTATATTGAAAAGCACATGTCTCATTTTTTTACTACCACAGCTAAACCTACTATCTATACAGGCACCTATGTATAATTCGCATAAAACTAATAATATATACGTAAGTACTAGATTGATATGGAGATAAACAAAATGTATGTACTGAAGGCTTGCCTTGTACTCTACACGAAACGAAGGTTCTGCATGAGAACAGTTAAGATACCTAAATATACTTTTTATGTATATAGAAAGGTATTGGCACATTTGTGACTTTGTACGTTAATGTAACCCTTACAAGTAAAAATGGAAATGATAATAATTGACGGATGGATGAGAGAATCTGTTTCCCTTATAAGAAAACTTCTAAACAACTAAAGGAAATTCATCTTCACAGGAATTTGTACTACAATGTAAGTGCATTGTTTCACGTGCATTCATTTTTCATCGATATAAACACTACATGTGTGTCTACAACGCTTCAGCAATGAGCATTGAAATTTTATCAAATCTCTGTATCTGTGAATTCGTCCTGTGTATTTTATATACGTAACGTAGGCATAGTCAGGCAAGTCAGGTATTAACACTAACGAAAGCTCTAGTAATGTGCACACTATTTTTATTGTGTGTGTATAGAAATATTTGTGTATTATCTGTATGTAAACTGTAAACTGACTATGTACATACACATATAAATCTCTGTACCTGACTTTAACTCAAGTCACTCACCATCAGTCGTGGCTTTGATAAGATAATAAAAACACACGTAGATTTTCATTATAACATTCTAGTCAGACTCTCATACTTTTTCAATGATGGATCAAATTAAAGATAATTTACTTACTGTTTTCCTTATACTCACATGTTTTATGTCTAATAAATGTCTTTCGTGTAACTACTGATTTACCTTTAACATTTACTATCACTATGCATCCATCATTCATTCATTCATGTAGAAGATGTAAATATTATACACTACGAGTGTGTAAGTGTGTAGTTGTATTTTATGTGCTCTGCTATTCATGTGAGGTAATTTACACACGTATATTGTATCTTAGATTAAGGAAGACTTTGACATTTGTCATTCATGGTAAATGTGAAGTAGTGTATAGGTATTCCCTTTTCCCTTATACTATGCATTTTATTGTACTAGAGGAATTAACTGCGTGTATAATTTAAAAAGGCTTTAAGTCCTTTGTAATTAGCCACAACGCTTTAAGCATAAAATCTTCATGGTAATTTCACTCATTTATCTAACTCACTTTGTAATGGGCTTGTTTGTATTGTATGTACGTATTATTACGGCGTAATGCTAATTGAGCGTAATGCACATCAATGAATGAAAAAATAACACAAATATCTACTAAACGTTAATTACATGTTTGAAGGCAGGATATCAAATGTCTTACAGTATTTATAAGCTCAAATTATTGTGCTGTCATTAGGCGAAAAGACACAAACTGTGTAGAATGTTTACATGAGAATAATAGAAATGATACGATGTAGATCGTTTGTTTTTCGTGTTTATTTGAAGTTTTATTTATTTCTAAAACCTTAGTCTTTTTGGGTATCCTTTCATATGTTCATGTTAAAAAAATGTTTAGTTATTGCATTAATGATATTTACAAACTGATAAACTTTAAAACCTTCCAAAATTCGTCATTCAGAGAAAATTAAAATATTAAATGCTATCAATCAGGTAAAGGTTTGGATTTGGGGATCGTAGTCCAATTTAGTAATATTTTGATAATTATATTTCTCGATTTTATATTTACTTATCCATACATCTGCTATCTACTTATTAGCGATTATAATATTAATTACGAATGTGTGCTTCATAATGTGCTTTTCACGTAAACTACAAAAATTTTACATGAAAAAATGAAAATAGAAGTTATAATTTTTTTTAACTTATATTTTGGCTATATAGACATCCAACATATATTTTCGTGTACAAGTACAACAAAACTATTTTAATTTACAATAGATTTGTTACATGTATATTTGTATTTGTAACATATTATGTAACATGCTCCTTCATTTCAAGTATTTCCAAAGTTAGAAGCATTGAGATTCATATATCCATGAACCATGCATCTCCTACTTATAAAAAGTTGCGTAATTCAGAAAGTTTTCATAATCTACTTACGTTATTTTCATAATATTTTTTTTACATGGAAAGATAAAAAGATCGAAAAATATGAACTTTTATCATAAGTTATATATTGGCTAGAAAAACATCCCTAGTAAATTTTGATTACCAGCAATACAAAATAATTTACATTTGTTCTGTAACAGGTAATAGCGACTTGTTCTGCTGAAGTAGGTATTGACTATTATGTATTTGAATAACACTCATGTGCTTTTATTTCGAGTTTACTAACAATAAACAATACAGGCATAACCGCATATATCAATTATGCAATTTGTGTGTAACCCCTTGATCACTCTTTTGTGAATGTGTGCAAGAGATGCTTTTTAAGGTAAGTTATTACACGTAGATAGCTTTACGACTCTTTATATTGCATGAGAAACGCATTTCATAAATATTCATGGCAGTATTAATGCCATATTCTACCGTCCTCAGAGATGAACGTGAGAATTTATCACTACACATACATACTACATCACAAACCCTCATTTTACCCACATACCAATATCATACAACAGGGATATCGTACATTATACTAGGAAAAGAGGATTGTCCATTAACTGACAGAGTAAGTAAGGTAAGGTGAAGTCACTTATTTACGAAAAGACACACGCTCTCACACACAAACACAGATGAAGATCACATAATTGATAACACTTGTAATTGTAATTGTAATGAGTCTGTATCCCGCATAGATGAGAAAGACCTTACAACTAATTCATTGCTGCAATAAAATAAAGCGAATTAGCAAATTGCATAATACTTAGGAGGTAGAGTAACAGCCATATATAACATCATCGTCGTTCCTGTCACTTTAAAAGAACTCACACACTCTCAAACACACAACAAGAAATACAAAGGAAGAAACTGCCGCATTTGGAACACACACCGATAAGGATCCAACACATCAACTCATAACACACTTGTAAATACGTACATGTGCGTGTGGTAATTAAAATATCATAGTGTAATTGTTTTCGCCATAGCACGTACTTATAAGTTTAAAAATTGCATACACATAAGTAGGTACCTACAATATTAAGTATTTATTTGCTGTATACACCTCTTACACACATACCTGTAGTATTATGCGTTATTATACTGTCAATACGCATAGGTACCTTATTTATACACAACCATCTTTGTAAACAGTTGATTTGTTTTCTTATGTCAATAATTTCTTTGTTCTCCTCTTCAGATTATTACAGTAATAACTGAATGCCTAAATGTTTCTACTCTATTGCCTATGTGAATATACAAGCATGTCGTGTAGTGTTCTTTCATACAAACCAATACATGAATGATTTACAAACGAAAAATTGCAATTCTGAGCAGGTATGGTATTCTATAGGCTACGTTTGTCAATACATGCAATATAAAAGAAATGGGATAGACTTACTTATTGGTATATTATACTCACGTGTATGGAAAACGATGTGGTAATGGAATAATGAATGGGTTGGGATGAGCAGAGATAATTGTGTCAATGATCATTCATTCCCTCTGTCTCTCAACATACAGAATTTCACGCAGTGACATTGAAAATTCAAAAGTCGAAACAACTATATAAGTACCACAAAAGCACAAGAACGTGCAAAAGCAATACATGCAATTTAATTTTGTGATTTCAGTTTTTATGACATGAGTGACCACGTCTTTGATAATTATGAGGATGGTCGTGCACACACTCTCTACACTTTTGTACTGTAATAATATTAGCCTCATGTGTTATGGAGGTGTGTTCTTCATTTATTTACAATTTACAATCACACAACTCTGATAACTCTTTAGAGTATGTATATCTTTTGTGATGTATACTACTATGTGTATGTTATAATGTGTGTGGATAATATATTTGTATTTATGTTGTACAGATATTTCGTGTTAAAGATATGGTGCTCGTCTGTCAAATGCATAAAGTGCTAATCTGATAAATGATAAACACAATTCGTCGTAAACAAAACAATAATAATGAGAGCTTGCACTTACAGGTCAATGATAATCGTGGGAAAGAATTCAATGCTAGTGATAATACTCTTGTGTGCATCATCAATGTAAAAATTGTGCACTGCCTTATAAGAGTCATTGTTGCACAATGTTAAAATGTATGTAAAACTATTTGTCTGTCTGTACTACCTATGTAGATTATAACTACCAAAGTAAATTAGATGATGATGTTTGTTGATGATGGACAATATAGTATAAATACATAAAATGCACTTTTTATCCATTTAAAGAATGTAGCTAGCACATTGTTATTAGTGCAGTAGTTTTATGCACATAGAATTAAGGTTGTAATCAATTAAGTTAAGGTTCTCTCTCACTCATTCAGTGTTATTCATTTTTATGTGGGTGGTTAAAGTGAAAAATTGAATTGAGGATGTTTCTTGCATTTTTAACCTAACAGTAACTACAACAAAAATGACCTGAGAAAGAACTGAAGGAGGAAAGGCTGAGACTCTCATTTTTTCACTTGTTTTAACTACCTCAGTTAATAACAGTAATTATTACCAATAAAAAAACTTAGAACTTAGAACATTATTTTTCATTATTAAGTGTTGCAATGTCAACATGGTAAATATATTATATGTATCTGGATATTGATTAATGTATACAAATCATTGCCATTTTCTAAATATTCCAAGTTTGATGTAAAGCTTTTAACATTAAATATAATAGATTTTTTTTTCAAGTCAAATTTTTGCTCCTACAGTGTACTAATTACTAATATGGAAGTCAACATTAATAATTACAATTAATTTAACGTTAATAACGATTCTTTTCTTATAACTTTAAATGCAAAAATTTCCAGCAAAACTACAGTAAACTCTTGATTAAATTTTAATGCAATTCATACATCTAATTTTATAAAATAAATTTAATATATTATTATAATATTACTGTTTTACGGCTGTTTACTATCGTTGGCACGAATTAAAAAATTACATTGCCAAGTGTGTGATCATTCGGGAGATAAATAAAAATTAGGCCATTGTATTTATATTGTTTTTATTATTTCATACTATTCTACCTCTCCGCCTGTCGTTGCACATCCTGGACGGAAATAAAATGACCTTAGCTGAAATTAGTAATTATATACATGCAATGCGTACACATTTGTACATTTATCTTATCGTTAGTTCTATAATCAACACAATTGCATGGACTGTGCACTAGAATATGAAAAGCAGATACACCAATAATATTGCGGTTACCTTCATTATGTTCATAGCTGAGTGCTATTTATATTTAAAATTGCTATCAGTGTTTTTGCTAACATCCTGTTTATTTTTGCAATATGCTATTTATAAGGTGTGTATATACAGTCTACAGTGTGTATACTAAAAGCTTGCATTTGCATTGTCTATGCATTGTGGCAATGCTATACAGATATATTATAGGTACTACTCTCTATCAATACAAATTCAGCTACCTACAATAAATACCTACAAAAATTATACATTTATTTGCTTTTGTACGCAATCAATAATATCTTTGCAAACAATTAACAATAAGATGAAGATTCTTAATGAATCATGACAAGGCGTCATAAAAGAGTCACTCATATTTTACAATTAACCACGCAGATTCTGCATACACCTACTACATATATTATTAATACCATTGTGTGCACTTAGGTATACAAATATACTCAAAATATACATGACAGATAGAAAGCTACTGCATTTACTTTTAACATGCAATCACCACCAACTTACACTTTATACATAAATACACACCTACCTAGTTTATAGTTAGTATGTATAACTTTAAATGCACTACAAGAATAAGGAATGAATACTACAATCGCATAATATATTTTTATTGTGATTCCCTTAAGGCACAATGATTGAGTGCACTATCATTACAATATCATTACACAGAGTTAATTGATTATACAAATAATTCCATTATGTATGTTTTGTAAGTTCATTTTGATCGTTAGTCTGAGTCGCTACAACACAACGGACCAAAGTGACAGTGTATGGATAGAACAGGTGCGGTTAGAACAGTAGAAACATTTTTGTTACGCAATATCAGTCTACCATTTCGTCTGTGAAATTAAAATTAGGAAAGTAAAAGTGATCTCCCGCTTAGTTGAGACTTTTATAGCAGGATCGCTCCTATAAAGTTATTATACTCTCATCAATGACTCGAATCCTTCTTCTACCTTTGCATTATATTTTCAATACACAGCTACCTCAATAATGTTGACCTAACCACAATCTGCTATTAGTAGCAGACTCTTATCGTTCCATCATGACACGTCTCTGTATGATATTCAAATATCTAATTGCCTACTACTAGTCCCAGTGCTGTAATACGAATATAAAATCAAGTCTCATTTATATTACTACTAAAATCATTAAAAATTAATAATGTAGCTTGCATACAACAGTTCAAGCTTAAGATTAACAATACAGAACTGCATACATGTAAAGGTATATTATGTTTAAGGGAAGCAATATTTTTATTGTTATGAAATATTTACCAACAAACCTTAGTAAAAAATGCAATTTTTTCCAGTTTCCGAGGATAAAGTCAGAACATATTTCAAATGTAGGCTGGTCAGTTCTTTTTTTGTACTCCACAGTTTATGCAAATTAATAAAACTCCGTGGACCGTATCCACATAGTAGCTATAGTATAACATTTTTATGCTGATATGATATACATCTACTATATTTACCTAATTAAGCAAATATGAGTGTATTATAAGCGCACGTTACAACGAGTACAGTTATAGCTGTTAGTTACTAAATATTAAATAACCTTGAAGAAGTAAGACAATAGCAACCACATGGTCAGTCCAACATAACAGCACAATGAGATGTTTAATTCCGAGTTAAACAGAGCGAAGTAAGGCGAATAAAAAAGATTGACTTTTTATGTCCATGAAAAGAGGAAGTTTTGTACTAGTAGTAGTACAGTCGTAATACTCATGTACACAGCATTTGCATTAATATTCAAAGCACAGTAGTATACGAAAAAATATTACCTAATTGCAACTACAGTGAAACACAAAGGAATCGCACATGAATGAATGGGAACAACAAATCGTCTGATCAATATGCAAAATCTCTTTTGGCACATCTTTTATTCCACCGTACATTCAGGAATATAATATAATGTGTACCTATTTACTAATATAAAATATCAGTACCTATTCATACCTGTACAATGTATTATAGGTAGTAGCAAAGGTACCTAAATATAATACAGTACATAAATGCATAGACACAATAGACATATAAGGGTGCTGTATCGTTAGCTTAAGTTGAAAACCAGCATGTTTGGCTATTATTATTTAGTGGCATAGTGAGTCCATGTGATGGTTTGGTCTTGTCTGGTCTGGCTTCATTAACTGGCAGCTTATTGCATGCAAGCAACTACAATACACTACAATACACTAACAGAAATTTTTCAGGTCAAGATCAGCAGAAATGATTGATTGATTCTTGTCCCTGTTGTCCTGTATCTGTATTTGCACATAATAATATTGCTCGCTCCATTCTCCCGATCCTCTCCCTTACAGGACTTTGCACAGAAATCTCAGTGTGTGTTCATTGATCCACTCTGTCCATCCTAATCTCATATTCATTCAATAAAATAAATGTCCTCCTCGCTACCTTTGAAAATCCAAACCTTTAATTCATATTCTATAATCCTTCAATACTACTAATATAATACACGTTTGATAATCACACTACCAAAAATAATGACATCATACGTACAGAAATTTATATTAAGTAACTGAATGTTTTATAATATGTATCTTTGATCTTTGATTGCTAAATCGATGGGTACACTGTTACACTCATGGTACAGGCGTATAGTAGACTTTAGACTTAGTAAACTTTGTATTGGCATGGGTAATAAGATTGTAACTTTTATACTCAGCTAAATAGTTTTGGTTTTACGTCGTGTCGTTTTCGCCCGACGACTCTTTGTCCAACTATTAGTAGGTTGTGATGTGTGTGTGTGTAAATAAATGTGTTTATCTTTATCAATCCCTGCACCATGCATTGCCTTTTCATTATTATAATAATGTAATTCCTAACAGTTAAAGATGAATTGCAATTGCAAATAAATGCAGGCGAGGGAACCACCTGTTTTGATTTGCTCATTGAGTCGTGTAACTAACAAAGTTCTTTTATAACTCTCCTTGTACTTGTACTTTTCGTGTATAGGTTTTGTATGTACTATGCCTATTTACTATACTGAAGTAATCGCAATAAGTGTATATATACCTACTACTGGTACTGAGAGCATAAGTAAATGTACATTTACTTTCGTTACTTTACTTATTAGGTACTAGGATCGTTTTATTGTTAAATGGATTGACTTGACGCTTTTGTGCGGGATTGACTACCTTATGTGAAATGGATTCGATTGGCCTCACATAAAAGAACTTTGTGTGTTAAGTGTAAGTGTATTATTGAGTCGTGCCAAAAGGGATGGAGCGGAGTAATAAGGCGAATAAATGATAATATTATTATGAGAAAAGATTTGCACATGCGAAAATTATATTTTACAATTTAGCTCCCTATATAAGGTACTCTGTACATCCACAGACAGGTACTTACTGATTCTCTGAACGATATCACAATGTAACAACATCAACTTGCATTTTATTATATTGGAGTTTAATAAATTATCAATCTGTATGGATGTAATGCTCCCGAAATCGTGATGCTCAACTGATGAGGACTTTTGACTTTAAAAGATTTATCGCTTTTATTACAGATAATCATGTCAGGGAAGATTTCGGGATGCGTGTTATTTGTTTGCACATATATAATGATTTAATCGTATTACTTTATAGTATCATAAAATAACTCATCTACAGATTGTACGTGTATCTGATTTAATTATGTAATAGTACACACATGAGCAAATTTTTGAACTACAAGATGAAATATCACTTACTGTAAATCAAGTAGATCGAAATTTCATCTTTTTGAAGGCATGATTATGGATTAAAGGTACACACACACAGAGTTTTAGGTTTCTTGAGCTTTGTATTGACAGGGTAGAATGTAATAATAATAATGAATGTGAAAATGGTTAGTATTACAAGTATTTTTGATGTCAGATCCAATCAATATGTGTCAAAGCCCAGAGAAAAAGAAATTACCTGTACTGCTGAAAGGTTTGGTTGCGCAGATATAATTAGAAACACCACGGTCACCTTTGAAAATACTTTACGAGCTATGTACTATATATGTAGGTATACTACACTACAGACAGAAAAGATGGAGAGAGATATCTTACAATTTACAAATTCTAATTACGACATAGTAAACTTACTAGTAGTACTTAGTAGAAGTAGAAAAGAGATAAAAATCTGTAGTAACGGTTTATTAATATTAAATAATTATTGCTGCAGTTTTTTTCAGGCCCGGATGAATAAAGTGGTTGAAAACGTGACTGAGAGAGATATAGCAGCAACGCCCGTCGTCATCTGCAATCCACACATTCATTCTGATCGCACTGACTCAAGAAAGACGAAGACTGCCACTACCACCAAAAACCATTTACAACATTCATCGTTTCATTATCAAATCAACGAAAGGAAACGCTGCAGTCCAAAAGTACATACAAGTCTAATATACATATACTTAGTATTTTACCTTTACTTACAACTCTTATGACATATTATTATCTCATGTACATATTCCATTTTATTTAGGCATACAGGTATATAACGTAGTGTCATGTTATGCATGTATGTAGTATTGTACCATTGCATGGTGATTGTAAAATTGCACAGATGGAAAATGCATCAAAATACTTAACAACAATACAAGAAAACGCAAGTAGTTTTTTAAATATGAAGTAACTCTCCTTCTGACTATATTCGTAGATTTTAGTGTGCTGATAATTCTCAAGATCAAATTCAAACGCAAAGAAGTGCAACATGCTGTTTTACAAAGCCGACACATACACAGAGTTGTAGTAAATAGACGCAAAGACAGTAATAATATGAACATATTAGTAAAAGTAGATCAAAAAATTCAAAACTAGGGCAACTGGCACACTGACTGTGTGTGACGCAGTTAGGCAAACTTAAGTAACGAAACACATCTGTCCAACAAACTCTATACAGCTAATTGCAATTGCCCTTTGACTTACTCAAGTAGTACTCCATGTATTGTATACATACCAGTAAGTAGCAACAGGCTTTGAATAGACAATTCTCACTTTCATTCATGCATACATAACTTTATCTGTAGGTACAATCTCTACATGCAAATACTAATATTCTTATAGTGTATAACTGTACTCACAATGTGCTCTCGTTCTCTTCAAGTTGTTTTCCTACTTAGGTATAAACATACATACTACCTTTACATAATATGAACACATTGTTTATTAGCGTGCATAGCTCTAAGTAATCCGACACAAGATAAATAGTAACATTCACCTCAGCAGCTCCTACTAGTATCAAATCAACTCAACTCAAATGCTTTTGATTTCAATGGTAATAAAATAAAGGAGCTCCTTGAATAAGTTAGTAAGTACAACATGATAAAATTTAATATGTACATTTTTATTACTATTATTGGGGATCATCCCCTAAATTATTATATTGATTGTAAATCTGGTTCATACACACACAGACACATGAATAAATTACATAGCTACATATATTGCAGCATTATTTGTATGTATGTCTACACACTTTACAAGAGGTATGTAATGACAATGCTCATGTTATTTGAAATTTCCATGAATCAAACAAGAGCAGCCTTCTAATTGCGTATAGGGAACAGACACAAAGACACACTACTTTAAAGAATACACACACAATATGTAATTAAAGTGGAAAATGTGATGTAAACTCTAACAAATTCGACACTAAAGTGCATGTATTTAGTGCAGGAACACCTCGGCTGATCAATATTGTAAATTTGTACACAATATAGTGTAGCAATTGAATTGAATGGTGAAAAACGAGTAAAGATCCATCTACTATTAAGTTATATAGCACAAATGTGTCTGTAGTCTGTACAACTCTCCTCGTAAAATGCAAATAGTCCATCATTGCGTAATATTTTGTAACTGTAGGTCTTTAGGTAATCTAGCAACTTCTATATGCATACATTACAACTTTTCTTCATTACGATCAATTATTGATTAGTTGAATGTAAAGAGTAGTATGACGTATTCCATGTGTCTGTAGCACACATTATAATAAGTATTTACTAAAAATTTTCCATTGAAGTGTTTAGCACAGTTTGGACCTATCATCAACATCATCACAGTCATTGTCATAAATCCAATGACCCATTATTTTCCATCAAACGCATTTGTTTTTACATATACTATGCATTTATTAATTAAAAAAATGTACGTGTAAATTTTCAAGTACACAGACAAGACTATGACACAGAGCGACGAGGGATAGAGAGAGAGAAAAAAAAGACAATGAAAACGAATGCTAATTTTTTCTGCTCCTCCTTGGTCCACAACGACTTACTCACTTATTTACTTCACTCTGTACAACTCCAACAACAACTCTACGACGACGGTTATTATTGAAACGTAATGGATTTTTGTGGGAAATTCTTCGCTTGTTTGTTGTACTAGACTTACTACACTAAAAATTCAATACTTAATACTCCACGTATGGACATACAGAGGAGTTGGTTATATAATTGTGTGATCCATGACTTGACTATATATGACTGACAGAAAAATCTTGGTAGCTTACTTACTTAGTACATTACAATACCTGCAATAACATTATTAGCTTAACAAATCACCATCATATACATAGAAAATTTATAAGCTACACATTGATAAAAGTATGTACATAATAGAATTTTTATGCTTATGTATGTGTATGTATGTACATAATAAAATTACATGTAAAATTGTACATGATATATATGATGACATTATAATGTAGAGGTAAATATATTATATTAGTATTAGAGTAATAGCAATGATTTGGATGTGATGAGAGAATAAGGAGAGATAATTAGATAAGATTAGGTTCTAGGTAGGTTAAGATTCAAGTATATTGAAAAGGACACTAAAATAAAAGGAACCTTGCTTAACGAACAGCCCATAGACGAAACAAAACACGAGAACAATACAACAGTTAGTTAGTTACCTTCCTTTAACAGTTTCCTTTTAGATTTCCATTTCATTCATCCATACAACTTACAACCCTATATAGATCCTGTGCACATTGCCAGTGCTAATAATACAACTACTCTACTACGTAATCATAATACATGCTGTGTTTGTATACAACACAACAACTACAAACTTTTGCCATCATGCACCACGAGGGTTAAGAGTGATTTGATTACAAATCCAGCTTAACTCATGAATACGTTCTATTGTATAATAGTGTGTACATATAAGTATTGGCTACATACTACAATGTAAAATACGTTCCTCGTTACAAGAATAGGTGTGCGACTATGTACAAAAGATGAGAACTGTGCTATTTTATTATTAAGGATAAGGTTTTGAATTGCTGGTGTGTTTCTACTACCTCATACTATCAATTATGTAGTACCTCCTCCTCCTTCTCCCGATTGAAATAATGAGGATATAACACGGTGTGTGTGTGTGCTATCTGTATTTATCCATAGCTAGGTTATCGCTGTTGTTTTTTAATGAAAATAAATAGAAAAATCGATTAATAATAAATAAATGTGTAAATGTTATGGATATCTAGTACCTTAAAATATCTTAGATTCTAGGATAATATTGATTATTGTTTAGGATTCTAGTTTGTATATAGATTCTAGTGTAGAATTCTAGTAGGGGATTCTTCTAGTATTGCTTTGTTTGTTAATAATAATTTTATGCTCGTTAATTCGCCTCGGTTTAGTTTCTTCGTTTCGTTTGTATGCAAATTGATATTGGAATTTAGCATGAGTGTGTATGTGTATGTATATGGTGTAGAGAGTGAGAGAGAGAAAAATTGCGAATAACAATTGCCAATGATATTATGAAGGGTAGTGCATGTAATGTGATGTGTGGTACAGCGTTCTAGCGTGCAATGGGATGTGCAGGGTGACATGAGCAAGACACGAGATTATGATATTGTAAAGGTGTAGAATACACAGAGAAGTGTGCATAAAAGTGTGTGGGGATGGGAGATGATAATATTGTTATTATGGGAATGACTGCATAAGTGGGCATTGATGGGTGGATCAAGTCAACTTTGGCCAAATGCTAAATCCAAATACCCTATCTTTCTCACATTAGCTCAGACATATAAATTTCGCTCGGATCGCCGTTCATTTTCAGTTCACTCTCAAACTTCAAAGCTCAGTCAGCTAAGAAAAGCTAAGCTTCTCTCTTCGTGATCAAGAAATTTATTTCTTTCGTTCATTCAAGATGATCAAGGTATTTCGAATTTCAAATTACAACAACCATCTTCCTCCACACTTCTAATACTACCACCATCACCTTTTCAATCGATACTACACACTTTTTTATAGTTGTCTTTGTTTGTTTCTGTGTTGTACCGTGAATTCTTCCTTTTTATCGTTGAATTTTTGAACGAACGATTCCCTTTTTACAACCACTTTTATTTATTGGTTGGATTTTCTTGTGCCAAATTAAACGTGGATTTTTTTATTCTTTTATATTAGGCCGTCGTTTTCCTCGCCGCAGTCTCTGTCGCTTATGGCGGAGTTATTGCCGGACCAGGCTACGCTGCTCCAATTGCCCGTGTTGGAGTAGCTGCTCCATTCGTAAGTTTCTCGCTGCAAAATATAAACAAATCCTTCACGGTTGTTTTTTCTTCAGAAATTCATGAAAATTATTTTTTGTACCAAATAGGCCTACCAAGCTCCAGTTGCTGTTGCCCACGCTGCTCCACTCGTAAGTCTCCAACTACAAAAATTATAAAATTTTCAGTGTCATTTACACATACTTTTCGGTTCTTTTTCGAAAATTCATTCAAATGTTTTTGTTTGTACTAAATAGGCTTACCAAGCCCCAGTTGCTGTTGCCCACGCTGCTCCCCTCTTGAGAGCCGCCCCAGTTGTCGCCAAGGCCGCCGTCGGTAAGAAAAGCTACCATTACTATTGTCGTCACACTATTCCTTAAAGAAACAATTTGAATTTTGTGTACCTATTAATAATATTTTGTTGTACTTTTTAGCTGTCGCCCCTGAGCCATACGATCCTCATCCACAATACAACTACGGATACTCCGTTGCCGATGGTTTGACCGGAGACCAAAAACAACAATCCGAATCCCGTGACGGAGATGTTGTCCGTGGCCAATACTCCCTTGTTGAACCCGATGGTTCCGTCCGTACCGTCACCTACACCGCTGATGATGTCAACGGATTCAACGCTGTTGTCGACAGGTAAAATTTACTGAAAATGGTCTTCTGAATATTTCTACTGTTTTTGAAGAACCGCATGAAAATAATTTCTTGCATTCGTTTTGTAGATCTGCCCCAACCGTCGCTGTAGCCAAGGCTGTTGCCCCAGTTGTCGCCAAGGTTCACGCTCCAGGTAAAAATCAAATAAGATATCCATCTTACGAAGATTTAAAATGAGAATTGGAAATAATAATTGAATATATGATTGACAGTCGTTGCTGCCGCCCCAGTCCTCCGTCACGCCGCCCCAATCGGAGTCGCCGGAGTCGGATACGCCGCTGCCCCAGCTCTCCTCCACGGATAAATACAAATTTTTGAATAGATTTTTATTTATTTTGGTGTAGAATGTTTGTACAACCAACGTCTGTTACAGCTCAACTTCTTCTTGTCTGTCTCTCTCTACTTCTTTAATGTCTTTCTCTATGTTTTTCGATTTCACCCACTGCAAAACAACTATCTACTTAGCTCAACCTTTTCTAAAGAATCGTCGTGCTCTCAGTATTGTTTTTCTAATTGACTGACTATTATTTATTGTCTTCGAATAAACTTTATTTCACCGTGAATTTGAGAAAAGCAAAATATACTTTATTGTAATATTTATTTATACATTTCATTCATTTTATAACATAAGTATCCAAATGTTTTCAAGCACATACACAAATGCATTTTATACGATCACCTAAAATAATTGAGCCTATAATTTCAAAAGAAAAAAGTATATAAGTATTCTAATGTATTAGGTTAAGCTATTCTGCTTGAATATGAAATTCTGTTTCCTATACACTACAGTAATCAGGATAATAGTTCCAGAATATTTCAAATAGCAAGCCTCTTATGAGTTTGCATACTACTTCCATTGGAGTATTTCCATCACGTTGTTTCATACTTCGTATTTTCACAATGCCAAAACAAAAATATTTGTTACCTGTTCCGCATCTTCAAACAAAATGGCAATGTTCAATATCTATTATTTCGTGCACATTGTATTAATTGAATATTAGTATTAAATATTATTATGAATAACTCAATCGGATCGCATACAGATAAGTATTTTCAGTTTAAATTATATACTTTACTTACAATTCTTTTGATTTGTATACAATTTGTAACCTGATTGAGCTGGGTACATGGTACTTCATACTTACAATTACAATAATACTTGTTTATTGCATTGAAAATTGTAGCTGTGTCACTGTCAGAGCCATAATGTCGTTCGGACAAGAAGACAGGATGTTACCAGAAAAATACAAAAATCATCGATAATAAATTGTAGTAAGTACATACTTACAAATACACAATTCATTCATTTATAGAAATTGTAATTGTATGTGAATTGGCATTGGTTAGAGCTAACTTATATAAAAGATATGGAAAACTCTCAAAATGTTTTCATTCCACGTTTTTGTTGTGTCCATTTAATTATTTACACAATATTTTTAGAAAATTTAATTTTCAAGATGATTTTGACAAAAAGTTTGTTAACTAAAACTAAGTTGATTATTTTCACTTCTATATTTCTTTCTGTAATTTATTTTACTAGTTCTGTGTCTGCTATTCCTCAAGTTGGTGAGAAATCTTCATGACATTTTGGCTTAAATTTGAGTTTGTGATTTCATTTAACTTAATACATTTCAATTTTTTCTCATGTTTATAATCTCAGCCGCGATGCCAATGCCAGAGACTAATTCGCCCACTTCTAGACCCGACTCCACAATGTCGCCGTCATCAAATTCGAAAAAAAATTCGAAAAATTCCTCGAATTCTCCATCAGCTACTTCTCCTATCCCGATCATACCATCAACTTCTGAAGTAAATAATTCACAATCAATTGACACTGCGACTGCAAGCAATTCTAGTCAAGCTGAAAATGCTACAGCCACAGTTAAACCTGTCCCTTTTGAAAACAACAACATGAGTGTTCAGTCATCAAATGGAAGTAACGAAACCGATATTCAAGCAGAAAATCCAACTTCTCCTTCTCCAAATAAAGCCACAAATTTGTTAATGTCGCAAAATAATAATCAGACTGGTTTAAGCTGTAATGGTACATGCATGTTAAATAATAATAAATCGGTGCCTTCAAATAACACTTCGGGATCAAAATCAAATGTCACAGAGCAAAGTACAATGCCTTCCTCTACTCAACCTCCACAATTTGCTGTAACTCCCCTACCCGTTCGAGTTAGAAAAATGCCTGATGGTAATGAAAACGAATAGCGATGAGCTTGTATATTTCTACATTCTAAATATACTTTACAATTTTCTTTCTAAGTTTACATTTTCAATTAACATAATTTCCTTGGGTATTAGTATCATTACTCACTCAGATGTCAGATATCAATTCAATACTTTGTAAAAAACTAATAAATCGCTGGAGCTATAATACGCAATGTTTAATTTTTATAATTAAAATTACATAAATACCTATGTGTACGGCGGTATCCAGAAATCGATTTCGGGGAGGGCAAAATATATTCCGGGGAGGGTAAAATGCACAAAAAGAAGTTTTTTTGCACTTTCAGGGCAAAATAACCTCTTTTTTGGAATTTCGGGGGAGGCAATTGCCCGTTTGCCAACCCCCTGAGTAAGGGCATGCCTATATGCCTATGTACTTACATTTAGTGTTTACGGGTATGCTGTTTATGCGTAACTCTGGGGTTGGGTTCGGATCAAGTAAGTAACAAGGTCAAAAGGGTGGACCAACGTTGGGCTGCGTAAAAAACGTCGGGGAAAATTTCGTTCGGGTTGGAAAAAATGTTACAATGCGAACTCAAAAGATGTACTCCAGATCAAAAATTAAAATCTGTTTATGAATTACTTTTTATAAAATAAAGTGCAAAAATAGTCTTTAAATTTAAGTTATATGCATTCACTGTTAACGAGCTCTTTAAATATGACAAAAAGTCACCAGGAGTGGCACATTAAAGAGCATAAATTAGCAAAGACCAATTAAA
>JAQFYB010002678.1:0-23061 GCA_034694085.1 Pogonognathellus longicornis
TTCGTAACATACAGTTTGGGATTAGACAAACTGTCTGATGCCAATTGGGATGAGACTCTTGTGGAAACTCGGCTTTACGCGTTAATACGGACGCTCAATTTTAATTGTGTGTTTACAGAAACTGCCATGAGTGCAGTGTGCCAAGGCATGGGCTGAATCTTAAATGCAACTTAATTTAATTTAATGAAACGAACTGGAATTTCTTTTTGTGGGAATTAGAATGTAAACGGGAAAAAGTTGAAAGTTTTTTTAGAGACGAGCATTGAGTAATACACATGCATTTAAATTGCCACAGTGTGTAACATCTGAGAAGCTTAAATTGCAACACTAACAGAAATTGACGACAATCTTGTTGTGGTTTCCTCTCAAGAACATTAAGCTTTATAGTTTATCTTTGAAAGTAAATGTTAAATTACGAGAAGATGGAAAGGAAATAGTCTTATTAGCCTCAGCTCAGCTCAAACTGCACGTTGTCAATTATATGAAACGATGGGAAAAATTGAGGGCTATGGTTGTGGCTAAGCAGAACAATTTCTGTCTAGGTATGTAATGTAATGTATGTACGAATGCGAAGTAGGACAAGATTGTCATGCAACCAAAAAACAATATTTGGTTATCTTAAACCGGGTGCCAAAAAATGACACTTGCCGATGAATGCATCCAATTTGCATTACAAAACTGCTACTTTGTGTTTTATATGTGACAAACCATGAAGTGACTCTAACAAAACAAAAAATTTATCGAGAAACATGTTATTATGTAAAATGCGTAAATGTGAATGCAAGGATCATTTTCTCAAGCATAAAGACACGAGGTTTGGACCGTTTTTACTTTTGACGAAACACTTTGTAGTATAATACCTATGTATAGTATGCAATATTTTGTGGATTTGGTGACACTAGTTGGAGTTATATTTAGAAATATGTGTTGGAAATTACTCTCTAACAACTTAATCTGCACATTACTTTGCAAGAATCTAACCAAAAGTGACAAAATCAAAATCTTACCTGTAAAAGGGTTATCATTAAAAATGATAGCGGTAATATTCTAGGCAGCAACATTTTGAATATTTTCTAGTGCAGCGACGGAGAGCTCGACTCTGAAAAACAAAAGATTCAACCAAAATTATGCAAGGGTTAGAATGTAAAGTACTATTTATATACATGGATAGAAAACGATTTAAGAAAGTGTGGATTATTTGCCAACTAGTAATGTGTAAATCAAATATTATTGGCCAATCACCAGACACTAGAGATTAATTCTTCTTGCTATTAATATTTTTATAGCACTATCACAGCCATAGTTAATTATGGAAATTCGAGTGTCTATATGAGCAAATCTAATCGAAAAACAATAAATCTTCCTTAAACACGTGTAAGCAGCACACGTACATCCAAGCTTAAAAATATGGACTACATATACATACATACTAATTATCGCCAGAAAATTTACATTCTATGCTTCCACAGACTTTCGTAATGTTGAGTGATCTGTAATTGGCGTGCGTCTTATCTCTGTATTGAAGATATCATTTGTGCTCAAGTATAAAAATCCAAACCAGTATATCCCGAAATGTGCAATGAAACAATACGATGAGCAAGTGAGCAAGCATGCTTATGTTTTTATGAAATAAAAAGTGTTTTTGTTTTTGGGTCATTTTAGAAAAGAGCTGATGCTGCTGGTCAGTCAGACAGTTCACCATTCCACTTCACTCTTCCCTCCCCTACTCGTCTACTTTAAACCACTAAAAAATCCTAGTAAGTATCAATGTAAATATTAAGTACATGACTGCTAGCAGAGATACTACAACTTAATAGCCAACACGCATGTTAACTTACACTAAAAATCCTACTCCTTTTAGCCTATGGTAATAAAATGAAAATTATAAAGTAAAAATCGACAATAATTATTACTAAGCTTCTCTAACTACTATATTAAGCTTTAAACTGTTGAGCAATAAGAAGAGAGCTAGATTTTCCGGCAGAAAAAAAATGAAATGGAATTCCTTGGCATGGCTTCACTTGGCATAATGCAGCTTGTATATCATGTTATTTATACTTGAACGAAAGTACACCCATGCATTCTGTATCATTGTTTGATCTTTCTTTAGAAAATATCTTTCATTGTGTATAGGTATTTGAATTTCATCCGTTGTTCCTTGTTACTGTTACAATAGCTACTACTTCTACTCCAACCCTATATATAGAATACGTGTATTCATAATTCACTCCAGCTTGTTATCGACTATTGATTCCCAGCAGGTTTTCTATTTTCGATCATTTTATAAAAGGGTGCCTTTTTAAAGACCTTAGTTAGATATAATATATAGAAACACAATCAAATTCAACCAAAGCAAAACCTAAAGACCCAAACGTACACTACAAGCATTTTCATATTTACAATAAACTTAATGCTCAGGAAGCGCTACATGTTGTGTAAATGAAATGTATGTACATTCTATATGCACATACTTACATGTAGTATGTGTATACACTTACACCATTTCCAAATACATACAAAAAAACTAGGCATAGAGCTTATATAGAACGAAAAGTAACACTAACACCTGTTTAGATTACTCCTACAGCTTAAGCCAAACAATGAAGCACAATTACATATCATAGCACAAATAGTTTTGTGGTTAATGCACTATATGAATCTCTATGTGCATCTGCACCATGCTTCTTGCTCTGTGTGTGTATAATACAAGCTAATCCTACTTGTTGATTCTACTCTGCCCAGCACCTTCTTGTGGTGGTGGTAGCAGCAACAACAAAACGCTAACAACTTACATAAAGTCTTCCTGACCTACTTAATCTGGCAAACCAATCGGACCCAGTCCCTTCCAATAATTTTACTACTACTGGTAATAGTAGCCGCTTTATTACTACAAACAGCTTCATTCTATCTTTCATATGCATTTACATATAATGTATGTAAAGTGAGTAAAGTCTAAGCTGCAGTAGCACTTCCAAGCTACCAGTATGTACTTTTCTTTGCTTAACAATACACGCATAGCATACTTGCTATAACACACATAATATGTAAATATATTTATTCCTCTTTCTATGAAAATCATTTACGAATTGCATTTAATACTAAGTAAGTTGTATACAAGTACTGTACTCTTTCTTATAAAATGGATGCATTTGTTGTTAGTTGTAAAGTAAAAATCCCACGTAACAGACTAGTAGTTGAGAAAGATGGGATTAACCCATGAGTTACGTTCGAGTATACGCATAATATATCGGGTATGTGGTCAAACCCGTTTGTGAATGTTTTAAGCTTAGGCTGAGTTTCAATCTCTTGTGTGTAATATAGCTATCTATGCTTTAGAATTTTATTAATCTTACAGCAATCTGCCATAATGATCTATCCACCACTGTCAAAATCGTCCTACACGACACTTACGAGTAGGAAAACCAAATTATATGACACAACAGTTCTTACAATAGTACTCCCTGCTTGCTCGAATTTACATACGAACCACAAATATTGTAATATCTTTCTTTTGGTTTTGTTCATTGAATCTCTTAGTAGATCCTATTAGATGGATTCAAATATAGAAGTCTCACTTGGTTCGTGTACGAAAAAGATTTACGATGACTGTTCAGAGTTTTGTGTCGTATATTTTGTGTGTCTGTGCTGTGTGTGAATTTATAAACGAGGATGGATCCTAATTCTGCCTCAGAGACATAAACACAATGATGTTAGTTAGACTGCGAGAGATACTGTGCATATAGGTAAATAAATATGTAAGCAAGTGCAACAGATACACATACACATGTAGCATACAAGAGTATACATAAAACATAGTAAGGTTGTTTGAAAAGGAAAAACGTATGGTGTTAACGCATGATTGTGAATGTATGGCTTAGTTTGTGTGTGCCAAAGGTTAAGTTCAAGTCCAACTTTTCTGTTGTATGGATCTTCTTATCTGTTGGCTTGGTTAACAATGTTTTCTTTTATTTATCACTAAACGCTCGGCAAACCCCTTGAGAAATTTCATATAAACAAGTTGAAGATTCCACCTCTTGGAGATTAGCGTGTAGATTGCATTACAATACATTGTACTAGAATGTAGTACTTCTATATTAGTGTATAGCATGCACACATACTCTATGCACACTCACGTCACCATCAAATCACATCACAATTACTTACTTCGACCAATGTGTTTGTGTATACATGTATTTAATGTGTGCATATCTTCTGTGTGTGCAGTATCTGTCTAACGACTAATACTCCTGCTATGGTCAATTTCCTACTTACACAGATTCGTATTATAATATGAGAAATGAGATTGAGCGGGGAAACGTATGTAAGTAAACTATGCACATTTAGAGTTGGACGAGGATGCTGAGAGACTAGACAAGCAAGAATGAGTTTACTATGGAGTAACACAGGAATATTCATCATTTGAGCTAAATCATAGTTTTCGCACGGTCGGAGGTTGGGCTTTTGGCATACACAACAGCAGCATACAGTATAGAGTAAAAGAGTGTGATGGAATGGAAGGAATTATTATATTTTGGATTGGATGGGATTACTGTGGGATGAGAAACAGTGTAATATTGCACAGACAAAATATTTTAATACTCGTGTAGTAGTTGCAATGTATATTATTGTGTTTTATTTACTGTGATTATGTGTTTGTAATGTAATCATGTTGGAGTTTTGATGGAAGTAGATTTGAGCGTTGTGTTGAGTTGACTGAGTTGACTGGCTAATAATGCAATGAAAAGTCTAAGGGAAGAATCTGTGTCAACTTCATCACTAGCACTAATATGGATGCGTCTCTGTAAATAAACCTAGCTGGGGATTATGTGGGCCAGCTAAATTTATTTGGTAAATAATTGCTTTGCTATGTAACTGTCCACACTGCTCTGTCGTCTCAAATTTTCCACACTACACAATGCAGTAACTCTGCTAACCAACCATATCCGTCTTGTAAGATATTACAGACATTTCTTGTGTGCAGGAGTTAAATACTTTTTGGGTGAGAGAGAGAAAGAGACTCGACCGCATTTGTCACATTGGTTTATGTTATTTAGAAATATACAAGTTGTGAAAAAATTACACAGTTTTTAATATTCATACAAAAATCATGCTGTTTCACTAGCGTGGTGTATTTGCATTCTAATTCTTGCAGGAAGAGAGAAAGAGATAGACATGCGAGGAAACGTTTAGTAATACGTGACACGCATCGGAAGCTACTCAAACTGTACTTTATTAAACACTTACTCGGTAGTTACCAAACAGTGCAAGTGTTCTGTATTTTCCCTGCACTTTGCATATTTCAAAGGTTAAAAATAAATATTAACCTAATTTTGACAAATTTGACTTTCTTAGAAACTTATGCAGTAAATGAATGAGGAAATACTTCTAGACTTGCAGTGTAGTAACTATTAGACTAAGTATCGTACCTTAATCTTAACTTGACAAGGCTAAATCCCTTTCTTTATCGTCTGACAATGAAATTAACACCAGAATTCTGCACTATCAAATATCGTGACAAAGTTGCCCCATCAAAGTCAAAGCTTCTTAATGAATAGAAAGAACATTTAACATGAAATCTTTTAATAAGCAGACAAAAGGCAACTAAAGTAAAGCAGAGCAACAAGCAAGATCCTTTATTTCCTTCGAATTTCTTCTAACTCCCACCGGCAAATGCATAAAAAATTAACACTAACACAGACTTATGACTTTGTGAATAAACTTTTCATATCTAAATACTTTATCACACCACAATGATTTAAATAATATGTACATCTCCCTAAATTCCCTAACAAATCTTAACATTGTATTCTATAATGTGAATCTTGTAGCACTGCATGTAGAAGAAAAAGCGTCTTAAAAGTTTCAAAGTAAAAAAGATTTTGCCCTTCTTATTATTTGTTGCAATGCTAATATCACATTCATGTCTCCTCTTTGTCTCGTGAACCCATATAGGAATTATATTGACTGACATTTCAAAGTAAAGTGTTGACAACGGACTCAGAAGACTTATCGCATACAGATCATAACAATTTGAGAGCATAATGGTTCGTGTGTTTAGATTTTATTTACATTGACACGGACGACAAATAAATACATTATAGTCACTTTCTACTGTAACTGTTCTAATGTAACACATCACCATCCTCACAGTCATATTTAATAAAATAAAAAGCAACTCCTTTCTTTAAGAAGAACATCAATAAAACTGATATGAAGACATGGAGCTAAATAGTATCTAATATGACATTTCGTTTTCAACTCTTATTGTGTATAAAAAGAATGTCCACACTGCATCTGTCATAAAGTCATCCGTACCTACCAACCGATTCCATTCCATCTAATAACAATAGGATGCAAAAGAAAGCGACATGCTGAAATATAACACTGGGACTATTACAATGTAGACGGATTTGGCCAGCACACTTTACACTTTTTACTTTTGTATCACTTTTTATTAAAATCAGCAAAAGTAATGGAGGAATTTAAATCGTGATGCACGAGGAACAAATTGACTTTAGCCTTCAGCATCATCGCTGTTGTGTCTGACTGTAGGTGTCCGCTATATTGTTAGCCGAATCTATAAGTAAAAGCATTGATAGCACATGTTAAACCTACAACCACCAAACCACACAATTCCTCTGAGTCATAGTCATCTGCTACCTAAGTACAATGTGCCTATTTAGTTACAAAAGATGGAAACATACCTACTCTACCCAGAGCTATAATAAAGACACTTGCCTGCTGTAGGTATGTATATGTGTGTATTGTGTGTATGGTATGTACTATGTGGCATATTGCTGACTTATTAGAGATAGAGAGATATAAATATAACCTACAGAAAGAAACTGATAATAGAAGAATGTAAGTGAACCACATTTCACAGCTTGGAGTATTATAGTTACAAAGATCTACATTAAGATTTCATGGTTAAGTTGATGAGTCGAGTCCCATAGATTGAGATAGACTTTCCGTTCGTATACCTATTACTATTATCCACTAATAGCCCATCTGGATTAGCGTAACTAATGTTCGTGTGTTATCGACTAAATAGAGGATTCTATTACACTTCCATAGTCCACTGTACACACACAACAATGTAAAAAAGCACAATGGTATATTGTAATGCTGCTCTGTACACACGAGTTGCTAAGTCTAGTTCAGAGAACACGGTAATACTACTGGAGTGATGAGAACTGTGTGTGCATTATCTGTGTAGATAATAAACAACGCACACATACATATGAACAACATCGCCACAAGAATCGCTTGTTAATGAACTGTTGCTTTAGTATATAAAATAACTTGTTGATTTATCCATTGAATTATCCAAAGGATACACACAACACACACAACACGAATTCATGCCAATAATGCAATCTGCAGTGTGTGTAGTAAATGTTAAGTAGGTATATAGTACTTACTCTAAGTAGTAAAGTAAAAAAAACAGTTTGTAAGTCTCAATTGAAAGCTATAGTGAATTTTATTACAAAGAAGATGAAGTAAAGAGGGGCATGAATGAATGACCATGCGTGGGTGACCCGATCCAGATATGTGTCTAAACACAGAAGAGGTATTCCTCCAAAATTACAACTTCATATTTACTACGATCTGCTGCTACACTTACAACGAGTACCGTATTTAATTCTGTGGAAAGGATGTATTTGTCTGTGTGTAGTGTAAGGAGATAATGTGTAGCATCAAAATATGGATGTGTGTATTTAGTTAGTGTTTGTGTTGTATTTGTGTGTGGGTGTATCTGCAGTTGTACGGATATGCACAACAGTTACACTTAAAGCTTGTAGCAACTACAATGTGAAGTTGATTTTTCTATTTCGCTCCTATTGAAAAAGAATTGAGAGAGAGAGAAAAGGATTGCACTATCATTTGCTATAATCTGCTTTTCTATTTACTCGTGTTCTTTTATATTGTATCTGTACAGTACACTTTCCATGATGCTCGTTTGTTTGTTTATTTATTGAAGCAAGTCAATGCAAGTTAAGGCTAAGGCTGTTCTATGTACTACCTTACTATGTGCACTTATACAGTTATACACTACAACAAATACCAAACCGCAAACACTAAATGTTTGAGTTTCAACGAAAGTTTTAAAATCCTCATAATAAATACATGCATGGGGTGATCCTCCTCCTTTTTTGGTTTGCATTGAACAATGATAAATTGACTATGGTGATTGGTGAACCAACAATGTCAAGTTATCAAGTTCATTATTACATTCATTCGCTCTGGCAAGCTTATTATTAAATGAACGAGTGAACAAGCTAAGGAATTATTTTGTACTTTAAGATTATGCTATGCTTGCTCATCTTAATAATAATAACATTATGTTAAGAATTCACATACATACATGTGGATCCATGTAGTTCATAGGCATAATTTATTTCGTAAAACACACTGTAAATCAAAGGTGCGGTCATGCACAGGGAAATTAGTGTACGAGTACTTTAAATTATTTGAGAACTTTACCTACAGGTATGTAGGTTAGGGTTGGTTCTGGGAACATACATTTAAGTTTGCTCTTAGTTCAAATTTTCATACTAGAATATCGTACTCAACTGCATGTACTTACTTAGTGCAATGCAGATTTAACACTTCTCTCTGTCTCATACTAAAATTAATATGGAAATGTAATGGTTCACGTTTGACTTTTCAAAACATTTTCTTTCTTTCCTAGAATTTACGTGACGTCCATTACCATAGAGTGCACGTGTGCTTTTTCCTTTCGTATGCAAGTTATTTTCAATGACACATAAAAAGTAAACTTTAAGTTTCACTTATTTCACCGTATCTATCTGTTTAACATAAAATATAAAAAATGAAACATTATGTTGCAATTCATCGAGAGTTTCATCCTAATGCTAAACGTCTTTTTTTCCTGCCTCACAATGCAACCTTGAGCAAATGTTCCAGTTGTGGAAATAGCAATGCCCTTATTATTAAACTAAACCCATGCGTTGATTCTTCTCAACACCTGTGTAAACGGCTCTTAAGACTCCTGTCAGCATGAACTTCCATGTAAACAATAGAAAAATAAGCACAGCGACAAAACGTTCCCATCGCATTACACATGTAATAAGGCAGTTGTAACACTTATTGTTGTATTCCCTTGATTGCGATAATTATCCTTTATATTTTCGTTGGCATGTATCACAAGGATCGCAACAACAGTACTGCACGTTAGAAGAAGTGAAACAATGAAATAGCAACACATACAAACACAATTAAGCACCTCACAACCTGCAATGTATATTTATTACACGTTGTAATGTACACATGCATTAGTAAGCTAGCCCAGAAAATGCAAATGACTATTATATCCTATCTGCTGACTAACAATGAGCGAAGGAGTTAAAAAAATTGTAGCACATAATAATACGTATGTAATAAGCTCGAGATATGTAAGTATTATGACGTTCCAAAAAGGAGACGACTCGCAAGATAAGGAAAGCAACATGAATGAAATTAATATTTGTACTATATATCCCTGCCACTCTCGTTAAACAACAACAAAAGCTCTCGGAGATCCGGAAGCTCAAATTAAAGCAGTTTCCTTTCTTTACGGCTTTCAATATGAAGCGTCTACTTCTTTGTTCCGTCTTCCAACCAACTTGGACTTCACTTACATTTGCAATGCGGCTAAGACAAGCCTTGTATCTGGCTATTCAATCCTTCGTCATACAAACTGTCATTTTTCATTCTACTATGTGCTACTGTATGAACTCAGACTGCATATCAACTCAATTTCATATAATAGTAATATTATCTCTATGTAGTAGTCGTGTACACCTAAATTGTCTCTGTCTCATCCTCACTTGGCTTGGCATAAAAACTAGCAACATGCACAAATTCCCACGTCCTTAAACTACATAAGCATCGCATTGATAAACTGCATCCCATTTGCACCCATAACACTAGTAGTTGGCAAGAAACGCGTTTGAAAAATCCCTATTCAAAATTGATGAGAAGTTTTCATTCATTTTATCATCAATTAATTAGACCTTAGTTTTACCGACAGCAATAAATAACTCTTTATATATTGACACAATGGCAACATTGAAAGATAAATAATGTGCGTATAAAATAATGCATTGTGTGGTAGATATAGCTTTAATTGGCAACTTATCACACATAAAGCCTAGTCGAAATGGGTTCAAAGCAATTTACTAATTATTTTCGAGCCAATTCGTATAGCAATTATCAATAATTGATCTCTGCCAGCAATTGTGGTATGTATATAACAGAAAGAATTTAAGAAATACATAGGTAGTCAATAATAAATCATTACTAGCACACTTCAGATTTTCAAAGTGTCTCACCTAAGGTAAAGGAATCCAAATGCTTTTTGAAAAAGCGGAAGAGTTGTTTTTCTCGGGTGAAACTGAATCACTGTTCGCACATAAGTAAATATGTTGAAAACACTGAACAATGAAAGAAAGTAAAGTCTAGTGAACTGAATCTAGGCACATAAACTACCAGTGTTCTCAACTTGGTAGTAAATTGACTAAATTTTTTGCCTGGTTTTCTCACTGTGTCAGTTTAGAATTATAAGTCGAGAAACAGCTCTGTGTTAAGGAATTGCAACACTGGGGGCTTGAATTGAATGTAGCGTTACGCATACACAAGAAGATCACGTATTAAGTCACTGAATGAAGTAGGCAAAAGCACTCTGGTCACATATGTATTAAAATCCAAGTAAGTGAGTTGAATCCAAACCAGGCAGGATGAAATCCAGTTCAAATCAAGTCGAAAAGTCACTGAATGCAAACAACAAACAGCAGAAATGAGACTTAGAGTTAAGTCAGTACACGGCGAGAGCTACAATGCACGTCTTGTATGGTCGGGTCTGGTCTGACGAGACCTCTTGGTCTGACTAACGGTTTGTTCCTAGCTTTGTCAAATTCAGGTTTTCTTGTTCGTTTCGTCGATTGGACTGAATGGCTAATACACTACTACTCTACTCCTATGACTAACTATTACTATGTTTGTGGGTAAAGAGAGTCAAACCACGAGGAATGCTCCGTGTCTCGATTGCCTATGAATTGTATACTGATGGAAGCTCGGCCGAAGGAACTTGTATAAGTACCTTTTGCTTAGTTGAAGTTGATTGCGAGATTTCTTGTTATTAAATATCTGCATTAGTTTTCAGATTGCCTACTATTGAATCAATCGACCCCCAATCCTACACTATTCGCTAAACAGTCTCACTGCCAGTTGATCTGTGCACACACAGATCCAAGATGCAACCAGAGAGATGTTCTTTTCTTTTCGATTCACTATGGAAAGTTATGATATGACGGACTGCATCCCTATATAGCAATGTATCTCAGCTCAAGCTACCAAATCAACTCTTTTTCTTTCCTTCACCCTCCTATAAGTCTCTCTGTACAATAATCATCATAATATATATCCTTACTCTGTTCTGTCTAGTAGCACTAGGTACACACTACACACACACACTATATTATCAAGTGATTGTGCTGATACTCTCCTACATTACACTTTATACTACTCTACTGGGACAGGTATTAGTGCTAATGACATAGGAGTACTACCCTTTACTATATTGGTAGGTACTATACTTACTTTGGGAGGTTTGGAATTCTCTGTATCTGTACAAGTCTGTATTAACTGTACTAGTAGTAAAGTAAGGACAAATAAATTACAGCTAGCATGTAGTAGTAGATGTGTGTATGTGTGTAGTGTGTAACCCTATCTTTAAATGAGGATGAGTGCTTTTACTCTGCTCCTGCTGTTGGTATGGTGGTATGGTGGTGGTGTGCTTTGCACGTTGAAAGTACAAGGCGCACTCTGGGCCAGGTAAGTAATAATAATGGGAAGAACGACAAGAAGGTTTTAACACACTGTATACTACTACACATACAACAGTAGCATTGCTAGATGGATGCGAGAGTTGCTCTTTACAGCTTCTCACCTATAAACCTACATGTCTATCCCCCCATTCATTCAAAAGCTAAAGCTACAAATAATACGAGGAACAACCAATGGACTACTGCGTGTTGCGTAGTGCGGCAGGTTCATCATGTTCATCGTATGCTTAAGACCAAAAACATGGCTAAAATCCTTATAGCAGCTATGAGCTCACAAAACGAGGGCTGCTTGCATTTTGTAAGTGTATTATTGCTATGTGTGCACTTTCAAGGTATGCAATGTATGTGTGTTTGTTCATCAGAGTGAGGATTTTGTGATCTTCAGTTCTATTTTAAGCTGTAAGCAGCTTTGCTATAGTATGTGCATGCAGCATTGTACATTGCCCTGCTCTGCGTATTAATTGAATGCAATAATTTACCTGTACAGATGCATTAATTTCTGTTTTAGAGTAGTAGTAAATAGCTTGTTAACTAGATCTTTTGATTTAAAGGCACACTTTTTCATTATCAAAGAAAATTTTTGTTGTGTAAGCTTTTTTCATTTATAAAGTAGCTTACTAGTTCTTTCCACAAGGGCTAGACTAGACAATAAATAATAATACACATTATTCATTTACAATAGTTTCAAAATTGGAATTCGTGTTTACAATTTTATCCCTTCAAGCTCTACAACTGTTGTTTCTATCATCTATGTCATCAGCTTCGTAATTCATATACATTTGTATAGATGCGTGAAATATTATTTCATACCTAGTCTGCTGTCTTAAAAAACAATAACATGTCAAAATTTGCAAATTTCCCTACATCTACACAATTATCTCTTCGAATTGCGATTATGATATCTAATGAACCTCTTTTGGATTTATTAATAAAATGTTTGTCTAAGAATGCATAGTGTTCCTATCTTTCATCTGAGCAAATATACAGGTAAAATAAATTCTGTATAATTTATTTTGTATTTGTGAGATGTAGCGAAGGAACAAGTTTTCAGGCATTTCTGTGTCAGTAAAAGGTGTAAAATACATGAATAATCGAAAACGAAAAAAACTAGGAAATTTGCAAGTTTTTTAGACTCATGTATTTAAAATTTAATTTGATTTTGTGTGAAAATCAAAGTTGTTAAAATGTGAATAATATTATTAGTAAGTAGGTACCTATGTTTGTATGTTGCAAAGGGGGAAATCACTTAACGTGTGTAAATAAATACATGTACATCAAATTATACTCACGAATAGATAGAGTCGCATGTAAATTAGCCAGCATTTCCTTTTGTTTAGAATGTTTGTGTCATGTTTCGTTGTGTGTTCGTACTAATGCAGAGATACAGTATGTCAGAAACATTCAATAATACACTTTCATTGCTACTCCATGCCAGCATTCGTAAAGTAGGTAGGTACTTAACTTAGCTACTCGATGAGAATGAGATTCTATTTTGTCAGTTGTATGCTTTGTGTGTAATTGTGATTGTTTTCTGTTGAGCTAAGTATGTATGTACGAGTTGAATTATCCACGTAAAACATTCAGATTGAAATTTCATTTTCTCAAAAATATCTTTGTTTGCTTTCTTTTGCATGTGAATGTGTACATGGACAAGTGCGCTTTATTACTTACTTAGTATTCGAGCACACAAGCATACATATGCATACAAACGTACTCCCTACTTTGGAGTGCATAATGATAAGACCTGTGTAACAAAACTACAATTACATTCATTTTATCAATGAATAGAAATATACTTGGTCACTTTTGTAGTTTTTGTGTTCATCAGACCGCAATAATAACAGTGGGCTGCTTGTAGGTACATCTTTAGGAGCTAGGCAATGTATTATTATAAGTACAATCACAGTCAGAACAGAACAGAACTTTTCCTGTTTTCCTATCTGACATTTAGTCATTTTTTTCCATTCACCAATGTCTACTTACTTTAATTTTAATAGCCCAATGTTTGTTTGATTTTTGAGGTACATTCCGCAGATAGTTTAACAAATGAAATGGCGAAAAATGGTGAACGCCTTGTCTGGATGTATATGTAGTATGTAGGTCTAGGTATATCTTTTTTGGCACCTGGATTGGCACATTCAGTTCACTTTGCTTTTCTTTAACATTTTGAGAGTGCAAGTTCAAAAGTCTAACACGTCTGTGACTCTTGTCTTTTCTATCTGAGCTTGTCTTGCAGCATAGAATTATGTTCTAAATATCTTGCTAGGTATATAAAAGGATTAGAATGCATATCAGTGCATTTTACTACAGTAGACATTTAGGTGGTCCTTTTTGTAATGAAAAATTGTTAGTAACGGTGAATAAATTCTTAATTAAGATTAATGACTAAATATATTAAAGGAGTTTTTCTATAAACGTCTAATACTTTGAGGTACATTTCAAAGGATTATGTAAAGTCAAACGATGTGAATGTAATTAGCGAGGTTGTAACAGTAATTCACATTTATTATTAATTTCTCTATTGAAATGCTTCCAAAATGGATAATATTATGATTAGTTGACTTGTACTGTACATAAATTTCTGTTAAGTACTAGCAGCCAAGAAAATATCTTCTCTAAATTAAGAGAGGAATAATTAGAAATACAGACATTAAGCTCATGTTTCAAAAAATACAATTAACTTAATTTAATGAAAGCATTCATGAGTTCAGATACATATCTTATGAGATCGATCTTAGAATCTCTAAAGGCATTATCCGCAATTAATACTACACATTTATTGACAATGGATATTACTTCATCATATTTTCCATTGTGTGAAAGCTTTTACAGAAATCTTCGTTATGTATTGGTACTCATGTTTACAGCAGGGTATTTCTCTTCATATAACCTATGTATAGCTACTAAATAAGAATATTTAATTGATAGTTATTATTAATGGTAGGTACACTTAATTATTAACATACATATATTTAGTAACACGAATATATGCTACACTAAGGAATATTGCACGGTTGTTGCGCACACTTTATTACTTCGGCCATAAGCTTGAAGACTCCAAGTAAGAAGTGTGGAATATTCGCTCGTGTTAAATTATTTCAACTACACATTTCTTGTGTGTATATCTAATTACTAATTATTATATTTTTCCTTAATCCTTCATTCGCATAAATTATATGGGATTCATACAATGTATAACATTACTCTTGAACTTGATTTTTCTGCTGAACCAAGCACGAACTCACTTTCCTTCAAAACGAAACATTGTTTCACATTCACGAAAATCGATATACCTAGGTTAGGTACATAAAAGAAATCATCATGTTTATGTTAATATTATTTGTATTCGCAGCTTCTAAATAAAGAAACATATTTTGTAAGTAACAATCTCAAGTGTAGCCTACGCATTTACACGCATCGATTTCAAATTATAAAAAAATGAACTACCTAGTAGCATTTAATTAAAGGTTAGATATGTGATGTTTCTAGCCAATATAGCATCATGTTGCGTGGAAGAAGGATTTCTCTCATTTTTATTGTGAATGGACATAACTACACAATGTATTGCCTCATTTGCTAAGTCAAACGTGTTATACGCTCTTGTTACTTGAGTTGAGGTTGTGTTGATTTTGTGTACACATAGCAATTAATAATGTATTTCCTTTTTTAACTGTACCTACTAAGTTAGCACATTTTTCCCTATTTTATTACTAGCTTTTATCGGCACGGATGAATCAGTTCTATTTATGTTCGTCGTAAGTGAAGTATTATTTATTAAATCTCTTCTAGTACATACATTCGTAGAAGTACATTACATACCTACGAATTTCTAAAATTAGAAACTCCGCTTTAATAGTAATGGAGTTAGTTGAGAGTGAGAGAAGAATATAGAACTGAAAAATAAAATGAATGATACTAATGTTATTTTACTATCACATGTATGTATGCGATATGGTACTATCCTTGAGATCGTAAATAGGAGTATTGACATAGATGTAGTACGATATCTTGAATAAATCTACAAGAAGTAGAAAAAGACACCTTTATACTTTATACTAGGTAGTGTTTTTTCATAATAAACTAGAAAAATCTCTACTGTTTGAAATGTTGATACCCCACAGTACATTAAGTACAACGATATACCTTGAGCAATAAGTAGAAGATGATATTATATGAATTTCACTATTAACCTAATTACTATCTTGCCATAATTCCACCATCACAACGCAATCAAAAGCCACAATCGGAAAATCCTTCGCTCTCGTCTTCAGATCGCCTTATGCGTATCATTTATCAACTTACTATTTATTTCATGTATTGTGACTCGAAAAATTGTCTGTATCGTAGACACCATCAATAACTACTCGAATGTGTACGAAATGAGAAAACTGTTGATGCGAAAATCGCATAGGTATTCATATTGAATGTAAGTTTACATCTTTAAGTTTATATCTATGTACTTTAAGTTTGCATTCACATATACAATGCACAGACCAAAGTCTACAGATACTGCTACACATAAAATAATGTAGACACCTCTACGGTACGATAGAATAAACGCAGGTAGTGTTTGTAGTGTATCTAACTAACACACATCCTGTACAGATAGAGATATCTATAGCACAAGAAGAGTTGTTTGAAAAATGAAAAGGGAGATGAGCAGAGTCAGTTGCATTGTATTTTACTCACACACACAACACACAGCAGTATAGTGTGCATAGAAATGTGTGCTTGTATTGTATACTCAACTAAATGCATTTTACGAAATGCAAGTATTATAGGTTAACGAAAGTTTTGTTGGTTTTTGCAAACTTTTGATTCTAAGAGGTTGATGAGAAAAGATACTCTTTACTTAGTTCTTCTGTTCTGTCTGTGTAGTTGGTGCAACTAACTAGCTAACTTAACTCAAAACATCTCTCAAATGTCTTACACTACCAATGTTCAGACAATAAAGAACAACAAATGTTATGTACTGTACAAATTACAATTGCTTCTCTAGTCATTTCTGAGCTGATAGTGCCACTAGCATATTATCAAGAGCAGCTGGCTGTGCAATGTGAACACAGTATGAAGAAACTGTACGAACAGCATCTTTCATCCATTTAATAACGCTGTATACGTATACCTAGTTTTAGGTATATAGGTAGGTAGGTTTAGGTACATATGCAATCAAAGATCTGTCTGTAGAAGTAATAATAGTATATGTGTATTGCTACTGTTGTCCATTCAGCTGCAAATTAATGAAACTAAAAAGTTTCTTTTCAGTCACACAACACCAGAATTATTTTCTCCTTATTCTCGATACATACATACATCGAGATAAAACGGAGGAATGTGTCGGAGCAAGATTATTTTTACACCTCGTTATGAAATTGCAATTTAAATGATAGCAGTATACAAACACAGATACAAATATCGATAAATATTTATTGTTGGAGCTACAGCAATGTACAGTGATAGTAACAATATTACAACTGCTACACTTAGCTATTTGTGCTTTAATGGCCATCATCACAGTCATCATTATACTCACTTTGCACTAATCTTATCTCTGAATAGATTTTTGGACCTATTTAGGTATCAAAGCGGAAGCAGAAGTAAGTGAAAACTAGAATCTTTGGGCTTGTACTAAAACTAAACTAATCGTTTACGTATGATTTACTGTGTAGTGTGTACTAGGGAAATTAAAGCGTATAATGTCATAAATGTAAAAATATGCACACAACTCTTTTTAATTTATTTTTTTTACGTGAGTTAGTCTTTATTATGACTTTTCCTTGGCCGTAATATAGTTTTCTTAGACCTAGACACTAGCACTTACTTTTTAGCATCATTTTCGCAATCGTTTTTGTTGCAAATCCTTGTACAGAAATTATACATTCATTTAGTCAGTCGACGGGTTTGGAGATTGCCCAATAGTTATTCATTGTATCATTTTTTATACTTAAAAAGCATAATATTTTCAGATTCATTTGTCCATTCTGTCAAAAAATCTAAGAAACTAGAAGAACGTGTGTCACAATCGGAATGCAGCATCCTTGTGGATGAATAGAGAAGCCCTTGTATCAAATCCACAGATTTTTCCACACTACTATTAGAAATAAATACTTAATGCATCTTCAACAAAAGGACAAAAAACTTCTAAGATTCGGTTGTCGTTTCCATTTCCTTGACAAGAGATTTTGATGGAAATTAATTTTGATTTCGAACCGATTTAGAAATCCAAAGTTTTATTGTACATCCTTCGAAACAAGTTGTGTGTGATTTACTGAGCTGATTTACTTGCTTAATAACAATAACATAGAATTGTAAATCCTTCATCCAATTCTTACATAGGTTGTAGGTTACTATATAATAATATTAGGTACATGTACCTATATGTTTCTCAGCTTTAAAATTGCAGCTTTACAGTTTACAGCTTATAGCAAATAGCATTTATTGCAAACAGTGCGAATTTGTAAAGTATACAGTGCAGTGTAGCAAAGGAAATTACACCTAAGCCAATGGCTGTGAGATTTGTGTGAGATTTGAGCGGATTTCTGTTGATTTCATTTCAATGTGATAAATAGATTTAGTTGTTATTGTTGTTATTATTGAGTGTGTTGATGGTGATGGGGGTAGGTGGTGGTTAAGATTGGTTTAGCTTCGATGGACAAAGTTACACGCTGGGAAAGTAATTGGATTCGCCAATCTCACACATCTTGATCACAAAGGAACACTCTACACCATAGGATTTTTTTGAGCCAAAGCCAAGTCAAACTAATAGCAGCCTCATCATAGCATTAGATCCAGATGGTCAGTAGAATGTTGTGTGCAATTTGCTACTATGTCATGTCACACTCGTTCTCACTCGTCATTATTATCATTATCGTCATCATCTCCTCTCATCATCTGGTTCTAATTCAATAATTTCGAAAATGAATTGACTCAGTTGCGCATACCATGTAGAACTTATTAAGTCATTCCCATGTTTATTATACAAAGTTTCTTGTTTCTTCTCTATTCTCTCTTTCCAGTGCCTAATCACATCCATTACATACTAAAATACCTATTACCCTTACAACATGAACACGACCAGGCACGTAGCCAGAATTTTGAGTTGGGGGTACACGGCAAGGTTCTATATAGTAATCTGGGGCCAAATCTCAATATGTGGTATAAATGAGTATAATTGGGTGTACAAGAAAAAAATGGAGTTAATTTAGTTGAAATCGATAGAATATTTTTCCGATTTTTTACACTATTATCATCATAATCATTTATTCTGGGGCTGTACATGCACCCAGTGAACCCCCTGGCTACGGGCCAGGCCAAAACACCACCAACAGATACACGGACCACAATTTAAACTTTATTATACTTCATGATAATTTCAAGTATATACATAACACAAATATTCATTAACAAACAAAATGGAAATACCTATAGATAAGTAGATACGTTACTGTTACTACGTGTATGTACAATGTTGGTGCACACAGGGCTCATTTTACATTGAAAAATAATCGCCATAATTGAGACGGTAATATTAATTTTTTGCTTAGCCATGATCACATTATGTACGCAAAGTATATCATTTTTTAATGCTGTTAATTAATCAATGTCAAGGTTTGAAAAGGATGATACATATTACAGATAGTTCAAGCTTTCAGAAGTTGTGGCATTTGTGGTTTATGCTCAAAATCCAAGATAATTTATCATCAAAGCTGCAGCACACAAGAACATGCTAGCAGTTTGTAATAAATGCTTTGGTTCTCATAGTTTATTTGTAGGATATTATATTATGTACACTTTCGACTGATAGCAAAAGTGATACATATTCTTAAATATTATGAAGTTGGGATTTGGGATTATATTGTTCTCATGCTTTCCCTGTCAAGAGAGTCTCACAAGTCTTAACATTCAGAGTAAAGCCTTCAGACAGAGCGAGGTCAATAAGTCTGACATTTGTAAACTAAGGATGTATGTATTCTCCCTATTCATGAATGGAGTCACATGGTCGGTGAGATCGTGGAGATTATTAACTGGCTATCTTGAGTATCTTGTGAAGGTACAGATATATCTGTAAAATTACACTACATAAATATATTAGGCACCAGTTGATATAACAATTACTGAGATGAAACGTATACTGAAATCCAATTGAATATACATACATAGTCACAGATACAAATAGCAGAATAGTGTGTGTTGATGCTGTGGGATTAAAATACAAGAAGTGTAAGAGTTGAGAAATTGGTTGGAGAAGGAGCCAGAGAGCTAGGAAACGAGAAGGGTGTAACGGGAGTGAATGAAGGTGACTTGGCTGGAGCAAAGTTAAAGTAACAAGCTAAAGGGATGGTAAGACAATAAATAAATGCAAAATTAGGTCACACAACTCATTCCTGAGAAATTATATTTGGCTTCTGGTCTGGTCTGGTCTCATCGGGAACTCAGGAGCGACTTTGATGCAAAGAACACCTACAAAGAAATACAGGAATTCCTCTTTTCCTTTCTTTTGTTCTCATTTCCATTTCCATTACACTTGACTTCACATATTCATATGTAGGTTGTGTGAGACTTTAAGTAGAAGCCCTTCGCTTTGACTGAATTTCAAGTACATGCACCATAAGTGCAGTTGTAGTGCGTCAGTGTGTTAAATGAGAATCAAACTACTACTGTGATGTGAGCTCCTTACGTATTTAGTGTACCTATATGTATACGTACACTATTAATACAGTCTACATATACTACAGCCACTATACACTCTACAGTATGCTGCCAAGTGTAATAATATTAAACTCAAACGAGAAAGGCCTAGGGTGATTTGGTGATCTGAAGCCTGAGTCTGAGATAAGGACTCGTAGGTGCTTTGCTTCTATTTTCGAGATATTTAGTATGCATGTCGGGAGACTTCTGATTTACTTGATGGTCGTCTTTCTCTCGTAGGCTCGTCAGACGTCTCCTCGTAAAATTAACCAAAATATTTTTATGGATTGGATTTTTTCTTGTAATTATCAAGAGATTTTCCCTGATGGGCAATAGAAAGTGGTTTGAACGGTAGCTGTCTGAGTAAATAAATGAATTCTCAACTTGCATTCTGAATCTGCATTCCTAAATGTATCTATAGCTATTTATTTATAGAAAGAAAAGCAATTTCGTTCATTTTCATTTTCTTACGTTTAGCAAGGTATATATATGCATCTTTATGGTATGCACCCATACTTACATTTTATATCTGTGTACAACAGCGATCCTGCTAACGTACCCTCCGATTCCACACCTATCCCCATTCCTTCCCATCACCGTCAAATATATTGGAGGGGCCGACTGTTTCGGTGGGGCTAGAGGAACACGATAACAATTAATGGGATATGATTTTATGAGCGTATGAACAATTATCAATTACCAATGTATTTTACAAAGTAAATAATAAATATAGTTAATTAGCAAATTTTGTCAAACAAAAGAAACCCAAAGGAACTAGTCCTGCACCTGCACATTCTATTGTTTTGGAGGGGCGTGAGGAGAGTGGGCGCTCTGTACATTCTGGTTGAAGGAAGAGATGGGAAGGGTACCAAAAAGTCATACAGTATCATCATGTCTGATGATACTGTATGCATCTCTTTAATATGTAGATCATGAACATATACATAAAATACGACTCCTTTGAACAAGCTGTGTTACCAATGACTTGTATACATTACATACCAAGTACATACTAATGTAGTACATAGATAATTTACTATGCGTAATTACACCTCTAATGCATAGCTCAGACCATCTATACAGATAGCTATATATACAATTTAAAAGCATGTACAAGTGAATTTAAATATAGTAATTCTATATATAAACGGTAGTAACTCTGCTCTGGGTGATATAGAAAATTATTAGGTATTGACTCTCTATATACATAGCTTAATTATACACATCTGAACTCTTCCTACTTTCAATTTTGTATTTAGTAGTATGACTGCATTAGTAGTAGTAGTATAGCATATGAATCAAAGTATTTTTGTCCAGAGCCAGGAGATAAGAGATGAATCGCGGTCACAGATTGGTAACAACGCGCATCCGCCACCCACTCGTCAACCATAAGCCTGTATTAAAACTTATATCAAGCAAAGCTACGGAGACCTCACGAGGTTGACTGAAAGCAGGATTCTATATAGTTGGCATAGTCCAAATGAGGATAATGTAATTATGCTTTCAGTACTTTATTAGAAGCGCAGTCAAATTTTTTGCAGTACCCAGTTGAATAAAGTTAGCAAAAAATATATTAACGCTTTGAGTTTGTTGGAAGCGCAATCACATTTTTTGGAGTACCTTTATAAATAAAGTTAGCTATAAAACTTATACATTGAAAAGAACAAAAAATTAAACATACAAATTTGGAAGCAGTAACTTTGTTTTCGTGGTTAGCATGGCAAATTTTTACCGAAAGGATTAAGGTTTTGGTATTAATATGACCGTTCAAAAATTTAAAAGTTAGAATTATTAAATAAAAGTAGAAGCAGTAACTGTGTTTTCATAGATAGCATTCATAAATATTGATTCCTACGATTTTTATTATCTATTCAGTTTTTGTCCTTAATTTAACGATTTAAAAGCATAAAAGTTAGAATTATCAAATCAAAGTAGAAGCAGTAAATGTGTTTTCATGGGTATCATTAGGAAAAACATAAATTATCTAAATACATACAACTTAGAATTATCAAATCAAAGTAGAAGCAGTAAGTGTGTTTTCATAGCTAGCATTCGGAAAAACATGGATTCCTACTGATTGAAAAATTTCTTCTGATATGTATATTCTATTCAAATTTTGTCCGTAGTTTAATTACTTAAACACATAATACTTAGATTTATCAAATCATACTAGAAGCAGTAAGTGTGTTTTCATAGGTAGCATTCGGAAAAACATAACTTGCTTCTGATATGTATAATCTACTCAAATTTTAACCGTAGTTTAATTATTTAAATACATAAAACTTAGAATTATCAAATCAAAGTAGAAGCAGTATGTGCGTTTTCATAGCTAGCATTCGGAAAAACATGGATTCCTACTGATTGAAAAATTTCTTCTGATATGTATATTCCATTCAAATTTTGGCCGTAGTTTAATTACTTAAACACATAATACTTAGATTTATCAAATCAAACTAGAAGCAGTAAGTGTGTTTTCATAGTTAGCATTCGGAAAAACATGTATTGCTACTGATTGAAAAAGTATCCG
>JAQFYB010002679.1:0-23059 GCA_034694085.1 Pogonognathellus longicornis
GTCCGACATGTGTATTTGAGTAGGACAGCTGACGTCCGATTTTAACAGGCTGCGTTAAGATGTTAAAAAATAACATTATAACGCGAAATAACGCTGTAACGCCTTAACATGACTGGCACGTGAGCGCACCCAATGTGTTCTACAGAGTACAGATATGAAGACATGTTATGTTTACTCGTTTAATATGTTAAACTTAATACTGTAGTGCAATGTACACCGTAGGAGATGATTAAAGAAACAAATTGCTGGCTAAACATGATAGGTATCTATACAGAAAATCCAAGAAGCAAAATAAATGGGCCATGGGCATGGGTAGCATAGCGTAAAAATTTGTAGGTTTTGCTTGTAGGTTTTTGTATTGTTTCAATTGCTCAATAAAAGAGTACACTATATCTATAAGCACAATTATATTGCTCATAGTTTGTAAGAGTTAGTAACTACTATTATTATAGACATGTGTTGCAATGCTGAACTAGTAGGAGAGAAGGCTACTCATAAAGAACTTTTTACAAGTTTTGTTTTGCAATACTCTCCAGGGCACTCTGACATAGTGAAGTTCATGTTAGCACGTAGCAAACTAATATGAAGCGCACGCTTTCTCCCACGAATCCCTTCGTAAGCCTCTTAAGTGAAAGGGAAAATCTTTCTGTGTAAGTTCGTACAATCTAAAGCTATCTGAAAAGTCAGAAAGAAAATCACCAAGAGATTCACATTCCATTTTAAGGTTTCTTTTAATAATTTTCCCAGCTTCTTCTTTCCTTGTAGATGCTCTACCTACAGTACACATTCTTCCAAGAATTTTACTCCTGTTAGAAGCATTTTATTTCATTGTAGGCAAATCTCAGTCAAAGAGCGTTTATATGCATTCTGTCTCTGTATAAAACATCTTTCTGTATACACCACCTATACCATTCCAGTTTAAAAATATTCTCCTTTCATTGTATACAAATTAAACCTTTGTGAATGTCTCGCTCGGTATAAAAAAAATAGTAAGAATCTTCACTTTGCTTTATAGTACTGTTGAAAAGTCTGTAAAAATATCTGTCAGGGTGACACACATTGAATTCTCTTTTTCTTCATTATTTTACTTCATATGAAAAAGAAAGCAAAGCTAGGTATGTATATTTGAGTACTATGGTGTATACTAGAGTATTACATACTTCTATATACAAATGCCAGGTGTAGCAGCAAACATAAAAAACTTCAAAGTTTGCAATATAATAGTATCAGTGTATTATTTTGATATAAAACTGGAAGTTTCTAACCAAAAGTAGCGTAGTAATAATATAGTTGCATATAATATGAAGTGAATAATATTATCCTTTGCTACGATTCAATGACTGATTGTTAGTAATAGTTGGTCTAGCTTTATCTACCTACAGACTCAGATGTAGACTCTTGTGGAATAAATAGATGGATGGAATACATTATGAAACTAAAGGCAAACTTCAAACATTCATTTTATCGTGATAAATCATACGCATTCATTATCCGGGCACATTCTACACTCCACCATTATATTTCTATTATACGGGCAGTGCTATCTACATCATGCAGCAGTTTGAGTGATTGCATTTTGGTTAGTAACATATTACACGAAGATGCATAATATGAGTCACCTAAATGAACATTTTTCAATGAAGTTTTATATTTTTGCACACGTTGAGTATATATTTTATAGATCCATTTAATATATGTCTATCCGCAATCCGTATGTACTCATAACATTAGGCTTATAAAGAACGTAGATCTATATAAATCTTCTTAAGGAAGTCTTGATATTCTTTTAAGCAAGTTTAGATCTAATTTTAAACTTCCATTAGAACTACTTATTGGTTGGTATATTAGTAGTAGGTACAATATAAAGTGATACATTATAGATCGTAACGTAACAATTGGTTTTATGTGTAGTGTGTATACTTTATATTAGGTAATTCAAGGTCGTATCTAGGATTTGGTTTCGTGGGGGCACCAAGGTCAAAACGTTATTAGAAATCACAATTTTCCGAAAAAATTAAGTTAATAAATTGAGCCAAAATCAACCTAAAAAGTATAAAATTCGCGTGTTTTTTGCGATTTAGGGGTTTTTTATGGCAAACAACTTCTTTTTTTAGGGGGATTTAGGGGGGGGGGGCTAGTGACCTGCCGCTAGATACAACCTTGGGTATTATGAACTGCAGACAAATCTGTTATATAGAACTAGTGCTATGTGGTTCCATATTTGCTATAGTTTTCAAGCGACCAGAATTGAGAAACATATAACTTTTTTAATCAAGAGTTTTCCTTCTATGTACAATTCCAGCATGTCACAACAGCAGTTTTTAGGTTTATTATTCATTTCATATCTTGATATCAATTTCTACACAATTAATTTCCAAGAAAAACAGAAACTGCAGAATCTAAAACTAGGATGTTACTGGTTGGTAGTCTTTAACAAAAACATCCAAAATGTAAATATTATTTGAGATATCAACGAGTCGTATTTTCAGATTCATACATAGCTCTAATCGAGGCAATTTGGCCAGGCAACTTGCATCACACCGATATGTCAATAGAAATTTGGTATCAGTGTGATATCACTAATTACCTGAGAATCAGCATTGTTCTCATCAATGTTTACACCAAGGTGCATATCTCAATAACTTCATTTTTACTCGAGCCATCGAGTTTCTAATTATATTATAGAAAATATATACAATGGGCTGAATTATTGAATTATCAGTGCGACCAACAACCCAAGTCACCATAGAACAACATAAATACTAGGTAGGCAATGTACTGATTTACCATCATGCAACATGTCATTCCCTCCCATATGTTGAAAAGTGGAATTTCCCGTAGAGCATTTCAATAAGTCATAAATATTATAGCGCATCGGTCGATGTATTATAGTGTAGTATGTATTAAGTATGTATATGGCATAATGTTATATGTATATACTGTTAATAGTGTATTGTGACATATTTTGGACCATTTTTGGGAAATTGTGACACATTTGTGGCCATTTGGGGGGACGTTGAGTTGCACTAGTAGATATGTATATAAAGTAGTAGGTATCTGTATGGCATAGTGCTGCAGTATGCGTATAGTGTAGTAGATACGTGTATAGTCCATTCTGGGAAAAGTGCACAAACAGACAAACATACAGACTGACTGACAAACCATTTCTTTAAAGCAGCTTCCGCTTAATAGTGCTGTCAAACTACAATCAATCAAAACTATTAAACATATGATTAATATATATATTTAGCTAATCATCAAATCATCAGTTCATCACTCTAGTTAGGAAGCGTCCATATAGATAGAAAGAAATACGGACACCTGGTACAGTATGTTTAATATACTAAGAAAATGCTTATAACTTTGAAAAAGATCGATGTATGTATCCTGAATGAAAATTATAGATATGCATGCTAGAAATTAAACAGAAAACATTATTTAAATTTATACAAATAATATTATTGCAAGCCTTACAAGCTTATGGTAAAGTTTAAGCTTTTAAATTGGATCAGTTATGCTATGGTTAGTATTCCATTGTGTCATATTATAAACCATTCAACTCTCAAAATTCTTGATAGCTACGGTTTGCAGCAGACGTACGCCAGCAGTAGTAGTATAGGTAGTTCTTACTAGCCCTAGAGATAGAACTGAGATACACTTGCACAAGTTGCATACATGATATTGCCAACCAAGTGTATAAAGGATAAAAGAGAAAATCGGCTCAGAGTCTTTTATGATATGTAATATAATAGAGTTATCTTCTACGTAATATGTGACAAAACTTCTTTACGAAAAGGATTCAGGATTAGTTCTCCTGTATTCTTCTATTCGTTTCGAATTCTTATTTCTCTCAGCAGCGTCTCAAAGACGACCGTCTTGAAGAATGTGAAAATCTCCTGAAAAATCCTTAAGGTCGTTAGTAAGCACTCGTCACTGCTTTTCATTGAGCAGTAGAGGTGTTAATCACAATTTATACGACGATATCTACCTTTACTACAGCTTTAAGCTTCACACAGACACACTATACTTACTGTCTATATTTCAAGGGTATAATAAATATACGATTGCAGTCTCAGTTTATAAGTGTTATAAAATATATTATTATATAATAAGTATTTCTGCGTTCCTTTGCAGAAATTGTTTCCCGATTCCCTGCTGGTGCCTGTGTGTAGCCTTTAGTAGATTTGACAGCAGAACGGCAGTAATGATTTTTCTTTCAGTGTTCAGTAGGAGGGATGTATACAATTTGCACTTACTAAGCACTACTACTACTTCTGGTATAAATTGTGAAAAGAATTTTGCACCACAGCTTCTATTGACTTTACTTCACGTTGCCTTTTTAGACATGACAAAGAAAGTCCTCACCAAAAATACTTTAGACTCACCTTCTTCTATACACCAAAAGGAAATCATCAAACTTTTATTAGTGATGCAACTAATATAAGTATAACAGAATAAAAGGGCATGACACCACCAGAATATACCTCACCACAACACACTCACACTGTACAATTACAATTTACACTATATATTCAAAATTCTATAGCATAAAAGCAGTACATATGAATATATAATTTATAACGCACAGTTGCATTTACAGTTACCAAGAAATTCTAATATTCCACAAAGTCTTCTAAATATTCTTGGAATTCTTTCTATTCTACAGAGATTTCTGAACATCAAAGTCAATAGGAATCAAAAGTAAGTAGAAAGTTAAAATGCTCAGTTTAAAATTGAAATATGTATGTATTCATTCAATTTATACATTTATCTATATACTGCTAATAAGTTGTACCCAAGGACGTACCGAGGGGGAGGCACTAGGGGCACCTGCCTTCCCCAAAATTTCCCCTTGCCTCTGCTTTCCCCAAAAGATATATTATACCTACTTAATTTGGAGAATTGATTAAAAATGTTAGTACCCAACACAACACGATACTCGCTTAATAAAATCAATAGTGTAAAAATAAATATATTTATAGTTTTTGAGCATTTTTCACATATTTAATATCAACATTTTGCACTTCAATTTACAGTGTGCCTCACCTAAGAAGGAATCCTGGTTAGTGTCTGAGTGTACCTCAAGATTCAATTCAAAATTTTAATAATTTAATAGCACTGGCCTGGCACCCAGGATTTCTCCTTAGGGGAGGTACACTGTAAACTTCAGAACAAAACGTTAGATGAAAAATGCGCAAATGTCGTTGTGACCGTGTTACTTGACAAATAAGTTTGTTCACAAACGTTACTTCTATTCGTGTCGCACGACTAGACTATATAGTGTTCTGTATACATTTCTTTGTTCGTAAACGTTATAAATCAGCATTTAGACTCTCCTAAAAATGACATGTCCGGTTTTGTTGGTTACATTCTAGTCTACTCGATTCATAATTATGAAACTACGAACAAACTATTGGTCATGATTTGTAAACCAGATAAATATGCCTAGTCATTAGGTGTATTAGCACAAGGACACGATTTTGCTACATCTTGGCAAAATAAATACGTTTGTAGTAATAATACCTGTGGTTATGGTTAGTTTTAGAAGTACAGAGAAGATTCTGTTGTTGGGAATGAGATTGTAATTGAGTGAGTGATTCCTCCGGTAGGACAAATCGATATAAAAGTGAGTGATTGTGAAACAGAAGGGAAAATGCAATCTCATATCCGACAGATTCAGTCATCTGTCTTTCGTAAGTTTATCTCTGATGTAACTTGGGAAATTAGGTCCAAAGAGAAAGAGAAAGGTAGCCCAAGCACTTAGAAGACATCACAGAAGATTAACCTACCTAACGTTTTCTTGTCTCTCCCTTCCTGTCTTTATACAAGGCAGTAGCTTTTACTTACAACAACACCAGAGTACACCAGCTTTCATTTGGAACTTCTACTACAGCATCCAAGTCTGTTGCGTCTAGTAATACTACTTACTAGTAACTAATAAAATAACATAACAGAAAATTACCTGCTGAGCTAAATGTAAAGATTTGCGCGCATTTAAGAGACTTTACTAATCATAACATGGTCAGGATCAGACATAGCATATTGGTCTCGATTTTCTTCCAGTACTCTTCTACCGTTGACCGTTATTCATACAGGCCCTAATTTTTATTAGCATGATCGAAACCGCCATCAAAAGTTGGTTTTAAATCCATTTTATGATAAGGTTTGAGCCAAATGATTAAATTCAGACTTATCTTACCAACTTTAATTAGCACCATCGAAATCGCCATCAAAAGCTACCCTTATATCCGTTTTATTATATTTGGTCGTAGTTGAGCTCGGCCTGTAATATTAACGGTCAACGGTAGAAGAGTACTGGAACCTGGAAGAAAATCGAGACAAATATGCTGTCTGATCTGTCAGGATTTTTGACTTTTACGTACTCCTCCCGAATAACCCCAACTACTTATTTTGATATTTGCCAATAATTTTCTGAAATATGCTACAGTTAGCTTAGCAGAACAAGAACTTCCAATCTACTATACTATAACACATTCACAAAAAGTAAAAATTGTACAGACAGCATTTCTGTTGAATTATATGAACACATAAGCATCTAATTTTTAATCATCAAAGCTTTGAACAATTTGAACAACTAATTCAAATCTATTGAAGAATTTATACTTGCTAATAAAGTCTCTTGAAAAGACTGATTATTCTTATGAAATATGTATCAAAGATAAAAAAGCAATAAATGAAAAGACGAAATGATGAAATGAAAGAGTTTCGCAATTTTTAAAGTTGAATTTATATCTAAGACTGTTATAATTGGTTGCACTGGTGAGTGTCAGTCTCGAGTTCATGGGATGTCTCACTATGTCCATATCCCGTCTCCTTATCTTTACCAAAGTTTCTTTCAATGCTAGTGAAGAAATATTCGACTTTATTCGCCTGTTCTTAGTAAATAATTTCTAAACAGTATATAGATATTTGGACTTGAAGGGTTTGACAGGAATTCTAAAGTCTATTGTTGATTGCATCGTAAATAATTTGGCAAAACAGATAAGGTTCTAGACTATTACGGAGTAATATTGACAAATAGACAGTAACTGTGTCATGCAGTGTTATCTAACACTCTAGCAGACCTTATATCTTATTTTATATATTTACAGGATCTGTATTTGAGTATATACTCAAAGACATTCCGAGATAGCTAAAATACTGCCTACTAGGTATGGACATCTATTAGTAGTAGCCTTTATTGTTTGCTGAGTCATTTAATCGTAATCACATTATCTATCTATGCAAATTGGAAGAAGGAACACTTTGAAATACGCTTTCAGCTACTGCGTGCATCGCATCTACCCTACCTGTTTATTAACGTCACTGTTAATGTTGTTGAGAGAAGAAAAGGCTGTATCGTTGTAGTGGAGTAATTAATGAAGTATGCAAAAGCAATGACCTGGAGGCATCCTTAAAAGCTTCACTGAAGTAGAAAATATACCTTGGTGATGTTGCGATATAATTACATTAAATTACTGGATATTTTCCACTTCATTGAAATTCATCCTTTTATTACATTGTTAGTATGTAGTATGTTATGTAGGTCTAGGTATGTACTAATAATTATTCAGCTTTCTTCCTACTAAATGTAAGCTTAAAATGTGCAGACAAGGCTTTCTCTTTATCTCTAGTCCCCAACTTCCGCCGTGGAAGATATATAACGTACAAGAATGAAATGAAATGGAAAATGAGTTTGCAAAAACATGCGAAAAGTGGAGTGGCTTTAGTCATGTGTAAACAGTTTCCTCTTTCTGCTTTGTACTTTAAGAACTGTAGAATTGTTTAAGAACTGTGTACGTTAAGAATCTAATGTTTTTTAATTTATGAACTTTATTTCTCTGATTTGATGCAACTATCATAATGTATTTTAATGTTAATAAAGTACCTTAATGTAGTTGATTAATAAAACAAAGGAATTCCTGTTCCAAAACTGTAACCCAGAAAAGGCGTATACAGAAATCGATTGACCACCACTTACATCCCCCCTCAATGCAACGTTGACTCCCAGGGCCGTGTTCCGTCCCAGTCCTAGTGTAGGTAAGTACTAAGTAGTTTTGAGACAACAAGAAATTCATGCTTAATTGTTTATGTTCCCTTTCTTCCTTTATTCGCCGAAAGGGTGTTTACTGACAGTATATTTAGTTGAATGCTGTAATATGTGTAGTGCAAAATTTCAAATGGAATGAGTAGGACGATAATCTGGGAGAAGTAGAAATATCACAGGCTGTTATTGTATTATAAAGGAGACAAAAGGAAGGACAAAAGTGGGGGAAGAACAGTAAATGTATTGAAGTGTTGTTCAGCTTTGCCTTATATTCGCTGCAGCCTTTAAACAACTAATCGGAAAGACAAACCAAACGGAGTATAATCCGCTTTTGACAGGCAACCGTTTCATGTTCATGTGTTATATACGCTTTCCATTAGTTACATAGTATAGAAATAAGAAGGAACCGTCAGATTTCAAGTAAACCCGAAGAACGAATTCATTTGAATGCATTCGAACGGCTTGGTTCTAAATAACTGAAGACTTGTTAAAAGGAAAGTTTTAGACAGAACTCCGCATTCCAACTAATGTTGGACAAAGTACACACAGTCGAACACTGAAATTGTAATTAACACACTCTTTTACAGCAAAATAGAACCTTTTTACAGCAAGAGTTTCTGTTTGGCTACTATTTCACAATTCTCAAAGAAAGAAGAAAACATGTTTTATTAAAACATGCTGGCAAGGGCAATTATAACTTTTTATCATTTAACACTTTTTTGTTGTATACATCCTATGTATCCCAAACTATTTACTAATAATTTTGCAACATTATACTACAATATATTTTAATGATGGATAGAGCAGATATATGTATTTAATACATATATATCAACGTGCTGTGCTCTCATATTCCAAAATTTGCAAATAAAATATAATTAAAGTAAAACTAACATTCTTCTTTTATTATGTACTAAGATTGACACACCCAATAAGATACAAGTGCACAAATAAGATGCAGTGAATTTCAGTTTTTAATGAAATGAATAATGCATTCCCCAGGCAAATCTTACTTTATCCTCTACGCAAGAATTTTAAACCGCTAATTTGAACATCAACTGACTAGAACACTATTATGAGTAGTGTAAGTTTGACTGTAGTAGCATAGCATTAATGTGTAGTAGAATAGCATTATTTTTAGTGACAATATTAACCAAACAAAACACCAGTTTAAGCCTACTATGTAGGCAGAACCTTTTTGCTAATCCCATTGAGAATGATAGTGGGTCTTATTAACGAGTTCATTTGAAATTGGCAAATGATTTGCATAAAACCTCTTTTATATACTTTTGCATATAATTAACTGCTGGGCCTGGTTATATAATATTATTCTACATTTGTGTGCTTCAGACTTAAGTAATATGTATAGTTACTAAACTGTAAGTGCATCGTATATACTATTATTGTTTTTCATCTTATTTCTTCCAATTCTTACTATGGATGGGAATGAATTGTAATTGTATATATAGGTTCAATGGAGTTGCGTAAAGCTTGTTGGGAGATAAAGCAAAGCACTCTGAGTAAAAGCACCTAAATGAAAAGCAATATCTGAATCTTCTCTTCAAAAAACACTCTAGGAATTACTAAATGTGATGAACTACTTAATTAAATTGAGTTTAATCTCCTAATGGTCCCCGATTCAGATTTTGTGGTTCATTCCTAAATTCTTAAGAAAAGTCCACAAACAATAGGATGGACAACTAGAATTCATGTCTTTCCATCAGTCAATCAATATTTTATCTCTTTTATTATTGACTCAATTGAAAATAAAAAGGAACACTGACATCAACATAACGGAAAACACTGAAATACAAGAACAGAAAGAGACGAGGCACTTTAGGTTATGTAGTTGCTCTATAACCTTACAGCTCAATAAATTAATACCAAGCTCCGCAAAGTGAACATCGTGGTATAATTCCTATATTCAATATTTACTAAGTAAGTAGCATGATAGCATATTATAGCGTTTACAAATTATAGCAACTTATAGAATTATTATCTTTTGACATGATATAGGAAGTATAGACAAGTCGGATAGTATTTTATATAGACAATGCGGGCAGGACAAGGGGCAGCTAGAAAAGTGCATTACTCATACTCGATGAAAAGATTACTAACTGGAGAGCAATGAGTAATCTTCTCCAAGTCTAAATTGATGTAAAAGGAAACACAAGAGCCAGAACCCTCACTACACTTCTACACTTCTGCTGGGTGAATTTTCATGGAAAATGAATCCATATACAACAACACAATCATCATCATCGGAATTGCAATTTGGGGCTTCTATGAAGTATAGTATTACGTTCGTTATGTCGGTATTACGTGTACAATAGTACTAGCAGTACAAGTACAACCAAAAGTACTTTAATATAGGAACATAATAGGGGTAAATAAAATAGTTGTTTTAGTCGGTCTGCCTATAGAATGAACTCTTTTGTTTTTTATATCAGTACTACAACTACAGTGTTCATTCGGGGTGAGTGCAGCAATTTCATTTAGTAATTTGCTCCATATGTTTGGCCAAACTGATGATATCATAATAGTAAAAATAATGACAGCAATATATTAGAACAACACGGTGGCCATTTCAAGTTGATCTAAGTGATACTATATGGGAGACAGGAGATCTGTTTGAAAACAGAGATTTAAACATGGCCATGGTAGTGCATACGAAAAGAGGTTAAATTATATCCAGCAAAGAATTTCTCCAATTGAAATTACAGTAGCTTGTTCCTGTTGGTATGCAAGCCAACGCAGAAAACCACAGTATGTACATGTTTCAAATGAAAGGGATTTTCCAGGTTGAATAGAGTTTTTTTCTGGTGCAAACTATCCCTGCAAAAACTGAATCATCATAATAGTATCAGTCAAGGCCATATTTAGTATTCCATTTCGGGAGGGGCAAAATACCAACATGACGCACAATAGTGTCTGTTATCACGCGTATCGCAAAAAATTTGAGCTATTTTAAGGCGAAATCCATTTAAAATGCATCCAATCCGCGCTTAACGCGAAAAGTTTGATATTTTTAGCATTTTATTGTTAAAATAACCTATTTTTCCTGATTTCGAAGGAGGCAATTGCCCCCTTTGGCCCCTCCTAAATACAGACTTGATATCAGTCAAACTAGAGGAACTATACAACAATATAACTCATATTGAGCACATAGCATTAATACCAATATCTAACATCATCTACAATTTAGTATAAATGATAGATATTATATCTTTATACGAAGTGGCCATTTATAGCATGCTAGATAAATGGATACCATTCACAAAGATATCATTTTACTGGGACAAAAGGAGTCAACTATAATAATAAAAGTCACTTTGAAGATGACATACCCTCTAGTGAAAATAGTCTGACTATTCTGTGTAGGTATGCCTATCATACTTGTGATAGAAATAAATGGTTAAATAAATGCTGTCTGTCTGTTTTTGCAGATAAAACGAAGCTGTGCAAATAATAATAAAAAAATACATGGTACTTTTACATTGAAAATGTGGGAAGACTGAACAAAATAATAAGCTAATAGTAACATAACATACCTAACCTATGTTGTATGTACAGTATGTGCATGTAGACAAAAGAACGTCAGGCAAATAAATATTCTCCTTTATGAAAGGGGAACGAGTAAATGATACAAAAGAATTTGAAACTATGAATTGTGAATAGGAGCTCTTGCACATGTAATACGTTTTTTATACAACACACAATCCTTTCTGGTCCTTGTTAAAAGAAACATCCTAATCCAAAGTACTAATTGTAAACATGAAAGATTCTGCACAAACGAAGTATAAGGAGCACATGGTCATGGACATTCTATTAATGCCCCTCGTTTCATTTCCTTTCTTTTCTGTGACTTGGCTTGCGGCACAGTAAGAAAAAAACTTTTGTGTTACAATTTGCAATGACTGTTTATGTACATTGTATATTGCTCTAGTTATACTAGTAGTAATAATGCTATAAACAGAGGTTGACTTGAGTTTAACGAATGTAACACAATTTATGAGTATAGTGTAAAACAAAGTCTGCATGGGCATTGAATTCAATAAGAAAAGTCTTGACAGAGCTACATGTCAAGAGAGCAACTAGAAATGTGTGCCTGGGTTGTGTATGAGTACTGTGTGATTGGATAGGGGAGCAGCAGAGTTCAATTTGATGACAGAAAACATTTGGGCAATCAAAGAGACATGCCTTGCAGAATACATCATCATGATTCTCAACTCAATTTCTGTACTAACCTCAATGGCCATCCATTATGACAATCTTCCATATTATTCACCTCTTGAGAATTGGAATGGTGCAATCACAGAGAAATATCACAACCATGAGTTGTCATCTATGTCCCTGATATTGCTTTTAGAATTGCAGTCTACGTGACTCTGTTTTCGTGGCAATACTTTTTCAGGCTACATTCTCGCCATATATCATTCTAAAGCTGTTCTCTGTTGATTAAAAGTCATTTTTTCATTATCTATAACTTCCACCACAGCACTGTAGGAGCAGTATAAAAATTTGTGGTAACATTATTTCGGTGAACTATTTCAGTAATAGAGCATGGGAGTGTGGGAGTGGAAGTGTCGAGTGTCTGGTGAGCTGAGGGCTGTGTTGCATTGAATGAGTGGTGGCTGGAAGTGTGTATTCGATAATTTATGTAAAAACTGTAATAAAAAGTCGTATAAACAGGCAATTGTACTTCAACTCAATTTCTCTTTCAGTTCAACTCGGCCTACAGCAATAGCACACTCAAAATTCATGATAAATATATCATGTGTTTACTATAATCGTAGTATATTACTAAGTATAAGGATAGCTCTACAGATTGTGGGTTATCTACGGCAAAGTCAAATAATTAATGAATTTTACTCTCAAATATTCTATACGCTCTAATAGTTTTCTCTAAATAATCCAAAGCTTTTTTCGGTGACGATAATATGGGACAACTTATGAATACCAATTAGAATTGATTTGCAGCTTTCTAGAGTCTCAGTCAATAACCAGGTCGTCAAATACCTCAATGAAAGATTTACCCTTTATATTTACCTAAAACCACTTTTTACGATATGGAATAGATAACAGTTAAAATTATATACTCTTGGTATAGGCACGTCTTTGTATAGTACAAGTATCGAACAGATTTTCAGCAATTCCAGTGGACAAGCCGTATACAGATATCGATTTGAGGGAACGCTAAATCCCAGTTTGAGGTATAAATGTGTACAGTGCGAAAAATTTAGACAAAAATCGATGTAAAATGTACTAAACACTAAATTTTGTGATTTTTTGCTCTTTTATGGTAAATTAAATCATCTTGTTTTGGGACTTTTGAAGAAGGTGGATTTGCACCTTAGTTAGTACCTTATGTGAGCTATGCCTGTGGAGCATATAAAATATATTATCACTCAAGTGAAAATACTGGTGAAAGTGTTGGTGAAATCACACGAGCGACCATCCTTTACACCTTGCTTGTTCTTCTTTGACTGGCTTTTGATATATTCTATAGCGTGTTCCACATAAACCACTCGTCAAATAAACTAAGGTCACTTTCACTGAACTGACTGCCAAGTTGAACATGAATGGTGCGAAGCATAAACAGTGTATTTAAGCACCAAATGCTTTATATGCCGAGCGTTTTATGTGGAACACTCTGTGTATCTTTTAAGGAAGAATTTGTCAGTTCGTTCCTGTTCTTCTTACTTCTTACACCCTTCTAGAAAGTTCTAAACAGTATGCCAATCACGAAATTCTGTAATGGAAAACAGTGTGAGTTTGAGAATTTGTTTGAGTGAGAAAGAATTAGATTAGGTAGTCAGGTTCAATTGAAGCTCAAATTCTACAACATAAGGCGAAAATAAAATGTTTTTGTAAAAAGGTTAAGAAATGATCAAAGAGAAAGTTTTATGTAGGTGAACATATCACATCACAAGTTGATGACTGAAAATTTCGTAGATGGAAATGATTTTTCAGTGAAACTGTCTTTACTTCCAAAGAACGAGAGTACTTTTGACAAGAGGTTACACATCCATAATATAATATAATGTCACACACTATACTAGTCGTACCTACTGCCTAGTGACGAGTTATGCTTGTACTTACTTGTATTATTCAATATTATATTAGATAATCAATCTATCTCACAATGTCCCAATACAATTTAAAATATTGTAGGTACAGTTTATACTTATTGTTAGCTATAACCATTTAGCACACGCAAATGGTAATAAGTTGCTGGTTTACTTCGTACGTCAGTGCGTCATCATAAAGTACACAATATTTTGCTTACTTATAGGATATTGTATACTATGTGTAGTAATAATATGTGAAGGCAGTAGCAGAAATGTTGAAAAGGCTGTCAAACTGTCAGCAGCGTAACAAATGTAGTGTAGATTGTGGCAACTGATTCGTAAACGTAGCTAATAATGATATGCAAAAATTTTAGGCAGTCTAATATTAGCATGTAGTCTCGTTTGACAGGCTAATATTAAGAATCACAGAAGAAACTTTGATAAACAAACGAATATGAAAAGTGCATGTCTGTAAATCACGAAACTAGAAGCAAAAGTAAACATCTGCTTGTTCACAAAATACGTTTATTATTTGAAGTATTATCACTCTTAAAAATAGCACAGAGCTCCATATAGTAATCAATGTAGGTAATGTGATGTGATGTACCATGTACCTATAATTATATATACCCCAAAGAATATTTGTAATTACCTAATAAAGATTTGTTGTAAGTATTTACATTTAACTTGACTTGCAAACTTGTTTTCTAAGGAAAAGTCAAGTTTTCTCCATAATACACGTCAGTTTGTTTCGGTCTGATTGGCATTGCTAGACAAACACTTCAAATATCAATCTTTTTTATTACAATTTCTTGCAAGTGCCTTTCTATTTCTTTCCATTTATTTACATAATAATAAAAGAAGTAGAACGAAAAACAAAGTGTTTGCGCAGTACCTATTATACTTCCCATTTGTCTTAAAATGAGACCCGAGGTCATTTTTTTTAACAAATATTGATATTGATAATATATTGATAAAACTTAATATATTACTTAGAGAGCTAATAGCAATGCAATGCAACTAGGTATACCTAATATAACCTACCCAATTACTCCACCTCGCATACAGATACATAGATTTCTTTGCCTATTCGTTATGCAAGTATAGCTATTTCTCGAGCAGAGCGAGGGCTACTACTATTGCAGTTTGAACAACTATTTCTGTACTACCTATTTTGAACATTCTTTTATTCATAGCAATACAACCTGACCTTGGGCATTGAATTTACTTGCCATAAGTCAAGCAAAAATGTGCATAATTATAATAGAAGTAACTCTAAACAAGTAAAGTAAAGATGAACTTAAAAATACAAATAGTTATCAACAGCTAGTAATAATATTGGACTGTGGAAAGTGACATGAACGAATTGCGATTCATCTAGTATCCCGATTCCCGTACATAACTGCTCGGTGTACATTACATCACAGCTCGCCGATTTTACTTTTTTTTTCGATTTTTAGTCGATTGCGATTTGCGATTATAACAATATCCCTTATAAAAGGAATTACTCTGCAGATTGTATTATTGCATGAAGTATGAAGATAGGAGATGTTTGAATTAACTCGTGAAGAGTCGCCAGGCAGGATTACTAAAAGTAGTTGGTGAAGTGAGATTGTATAAAACGTAATTATCTCAAATTGTTACATTTCTACCATAATATGAGAAAGACTATTAAAAGGTTCGAGACAGCAGTACTAATGCATACTGAGAATTAAAGGACGATACTCTACGCCCACTACGCACACACCTACAAACAAATCTAGGTACTCACTCTCACTATTCAGTGAATGAATATACTACTTCTATAGATAGACATTTCTATAAACCCCATTGCTCAATTCTGCAAGATTGGTTTTAATCCATCTTTTGTTGCATAACTGTAGTATTTATAGATATGTAGTGCTACATTCACAAACATTCCAAACGTGTAAGGCCAGAATGGTTGACTAATTTCTTCGATATATGAAGTGTATACTTTTGTATCCTGAAATCGATGCTTCACCAAAACATTCGTTTCAACTCTGTTCTGTATATTTTACAGATACTGAAGATATAATATTTTATACCTTCAATTAAATAAATAGGTAGCTTAATAGAATATAATTATATGATTTATACATAATATTATGCTTTTTGCTGTAATATTTTCTACACTCTGATAAAACTTGTATATAGACTCTATCTAGGTATTATTATATAAGTAGTAAAATAGTAACACAATAATACAAGACTAAATTCTTTCTGTTTTATGAAACGCAGTAATATGTTTATTAAATGAGACGTAATATTATAGGTATGAAAGGGCTTACTGTATAAATGTAATGACACCAACGCTGGCCACGTCGTTTTCGATTTGTTTCCAAGAAGTTCTGACAAGAGTTTTTTGATCTTCGGTGAGATATTCTATAGGGGCTCCACACAAAAGAAGCCTCGCTTGGCTCACAGTTGAGTGCTTTCGAGGCGCAACTTGACTCGGTTGATGGGTCTGGTCACTTGCTTCAGTAGAATCTCCTTTCACCACCGCATTCCCCATTTCCAATTTAATTTATTCCCTTGCGTATATTGCTCTGCACACAAAACTCATATTGTATATTTTATTTCAGCATATATTATAGAAACATACAAATACGCATAAACAGATGTACGTCTACGTTTAGTCATTTTGTTTTCGAACTTTCTCCACAAAATATTTATTCCGTCTCCACACAGACTGAATATGTAAAGCATATTGTTATTTAAAATTGCAAAAGGGCAGAGGTTGAATATAAACAAGTTTATTCCAGCTGTGACAATTTTATTAAACAATCGAAGAGAAAGTGAAGAAAGAGAATTTCTTAACACTTACAATTTTACAAGTTTCCAGTCCAAGTCCGTAGAGGAAAATCAGCCCTTTAGAGCTATATGGTGTAGTTTGACTATAATATGTCTTAGTTGTTGATAAATATTTGATGTATTGAACTGAAGGACTGTGAATATAATTCATCAACGGAAATGCGTTTATTGCATTCTAAAATGTTTTCCAGTATCCAAAGCTATATATGTATTTGTATTTCAACATAAAGACACACTTTGAAAGCAGTTCGTCGACAGAATCCTCTTTCTTTTAGAGACGGTATTTATGATTTGTTGATTCAATCTCCAAATTTTCAGTTTCACACAGCTGAGACAGATATGGCCACTCGACTATTTAGTGACTAGGACCAGGGAAACTCTACCCGTGTTTATATAGCGCTGTCTGTAGTGTAGCTATCCACATTTAACACAACAAAGATGTGAAGTCAGAACGCGAATGAATGTAGTTGATGAGAATATACACAGAAAAAGATTCCCAGAGTACACGTTGATATTCTAGAACATTATTGTGTGTACACAATAATAATATTCGTGCAATGTCATTCATCGGTCTCTGCCTGCCGTGTCATGCCAGTACCTGGTTACATAGATGTTACTAATAAAAACACAAATACACAGGGGTATAAATACATGGACAACTTATTTCCTCTGCAATCAACCAGCGTTACTCACTCCCTACGTAAATTGTTTCATGGACCTGGAATTCTTTTTCTGCTCACAGTATTCGTACCGTTTATGCGTAGCAAGATTTAACTTATGAAGAAAGTCACTCCGGGTGTTTCATCTTCATCCATCAGACATAGCCAGGACCGCAGCAGGGCGTCTTCAACTATTTCAAGCTTATACACGCCAACAAGGATCTCTTCTATCCGATCTGCAAAATGATTTGAAAGAAAAATCTATTTTAAGCTGCCATGTCGTGGCTATAAGCTAAATAAAATTACCAGGTCTGGCAAATGATTTCAGCTTAGGTAAATAGAAACACCACTACCAATAGCAAAGTGAAAAAAATAATCCTCTTCTTCCACTTCCACTACGCCCCAAGCCAAGCCATGACATTTGCATCTGAATTGAAAATCAATGCAATGGTATAAAGCATAATAATAATAATAACACTTTAGAAATTGATAAAACTCTACGGACGATCTAAGTGCATCTACTACCTATCCTATCTATCTACATTTTAAGCTTCTAAAACGACTCCAAAAAGAGCGGAATACAAAGTGGTGTCTGTGAATCTGAACCTGAAGACCTTTTAGGTTAACATCGTAGATGAGAGAAAAATCACGTAGAACATGTACAAACGGTTGAGATAACGATGAGATTTGCAATTTCAAAGTATTTCTCTGTGGAAGGAGTTTTTGGGCTGGCTTAGAAATAAAAATTATTAAATAGAAGTGTAACGAAGAAAGTAGGGAGGTATCTTGAGTGCGTACTACTTAGCACTGGCTTGGCGTTTAGTAGATAAAGGCATGACCCCCTTCAGGCAAAGGAGTCGCAGGGTGCTGTTACTCTGCTCCACAAAATAATCGTTTGCATCGTCTTTGCTTCTAAGCTTCACCAGGGATTTATCTCCAGCGTTCTTTATCTGCATTTAAGTATTCTTGTTGGTTGTTAGTATGGATGATACAACGCATTCATCCTTATCTTATACCTACCTCTTTGTGCACATAATGCAATAGTGGTGACGGTCCAAGTACAACAACAATAGTACTATAGAGGGTTTTAGTACACACACATGCAGTACGTAAAGATCGATACGTTCACCAGCGTGTGTTATGTCGCTTCCAATTTTACTTTATAATCATTTGATGTTAGTATGAGACTGTAACTCAAAGCTCGTGCCAGAATATACCAAACCCAAATAAATACCATGCTACACACACACCATGCACACCATGGAGAAAGCAGATGGTGGTGGACAAGCGAGTCAGTGCTTTTTGAATTTGGCTTTCTCATCCCCTGTATACAGATGCAGGGCCTTACAGGGGATGAGAAAGGGCGCAATCCAAAAGTAAACTTTTCTTTCAACTTCCGTTTAACGCTTTAATGTGTTTTATAGATTTTTTGACTGATACGCTCAATTTTTCGAGATTATATGTGGGAACATATATAATTATATCAAATTTTTCCCTTCCATATTGATTTCAACTTACGGAGAGTCTCCAAACGATTTCAACTTTTATTTAATAAGAATGTCTACTGGGACTGCGTGATACTCATACGTTGTGTGAGGTTTCGAAATTCCCATTTGTACCTACCTAAATATTGTAAATATCTACCCTTACACTATACGTTATATTAAAGCTTCACTATATGCATTGGGGTTTGCATATTTTGATAAATATTCCACGTAGACAAAGATAATCAGATGATAATCATATCCTTAGAAAATTAATGCGGGACTATGTAGAATGGGTGAAATATGGTTAGTGTAGCATTGCTAGGTGCAAAATTAATATTCAATAGACATTGCTCATTACTACAGACACTGATGCACAACATTATGCCACCAGAATACTCTCAGTTTTTTCCTTAGACGGGTTTCATCATTGATTTACATATTCTGAAACTCACTCTTCATCCACAATATATTATCAAGACTACAATAATAATCATTGTGATACCAAAACAAAACTTGCGTACCACTTATAGTACGTGTAGGTAGTCAACAAAACTTCTGAATGGATCTATAGAGAAAATTGAGCTTATTAAAAGTTTAGATAGTCTAGTCTCATTTAGCATCATGTTAAAAAGGTTATTCGGCTTCAACTGGGGAGTGAGTTAAATATTTCAGACACTTAACACTTAATATACCCAAAGAAATACAAACCTAACACAAAAAGGATTAGTTGGAGAAAGCAGTAATTAAATACAAAAATAAATAATTCAATAAATGACTCAATTCCAACTGATATAAGGCCAACCTCATTTGCAATGTGCATGCGGAAATTAAATTAATTGCCTAAAGGATGTGGTTAATGCTGTTCGTTTCCAAACTTTTCCTTTCATACTTTCATCTGGGGCATTATAAACTACTAGTATGGTATACAGGCGGTATATTATGTATTAAGTGCAAGTACTACTTTTCACTTGTATAAAAACTAATTAATTATTTGTAAACTAATGTTAATTAATTTTAGTTTACAACGTTATTAGACACTACAACACTTTCAAAATGTTTGAAATGTACACGTATCAGGTAAATATTGAATTTCTTTAAGGTGCCTACTGCCTACTGCCTAGTGTACTATACACTATATCTATATTCCAATATAATTCGCCATAGCGGTATACAATTGACATAATTATCGGTTTCGATTCTGCCTTTATAATTACTAACCTTGTTTGATCATTAGAATTCTAGGATAGAATGTAGCCAATTACAATGATAAAGCAATTTTATCTCATTATATCGATACCCAATGGTATGTGGCTGTGTAATATTAGCGAGAGGAAGGAAACAACTTGGTTGAGTTCACTTCAACGATATCCTTATTATAATTTTGTCTGCAAAGTGTACATTACAAACACAACGCGTATTATTATTATCATTGCCATTGCATGACTTTCTCTCTTCCATGAAATGCATTTTCAGTTTACTTGACTGCAAATGAAAAGGAAGAGAGTCTCACTCACAATCAATGAGGACATTGAGAATTATTATTAAAATTGCATGCTTGCTCGCTTTACTTGGAAAGTGCTAGTGCTAGTTAAGATATGTTAGAAGGATGCACTAAACATGTGCCATCCTGTTTGTATGAATGTGTACAAATACTATGCGCATCCTTAAGGTTGACATTTAGAAGTAAGAATTGTAGTGATGTCAATACACTTTCACTCCATAAAAGCCCTCAGAAATGCTTTTGTAAGTCTGTGGAACCCAGAATCTTATTTTTGTGTGATGAACACCTAAAAGCTACAACATGCATGTGCATGTATAAATAACTTTGAAGGATGATTTGGACGTATTATTGGGCCAATGACTCTATCTGCGCACAATGAAAAGGTTCAGATTCTAACTGGAGGATGAAAAGACAGGAGAAGGTCAAAGTTTAAGAGATATATAAACTATCGTGGAGTCGAACAAAGTATTACTAGATTCAAGACTCCTATTCAGGAAGAGAAAGACACTTTTACATTAATGGAATACATAGGCGACTTTCCTGTAATCATGTCTATCCTGCGCTTTAATTTCGCCTGAATTCACATAGGGTATTCTCTGTGAGTCTCATTTATGATTACTGAATTTGTAATTGTGTTAAACTACCAAAAGGCTCGAGTGTACTTAAGAGTACTTACGCAGGAAGACACAGAGACACATTTAATCTAAAAATAAATGCATTGCAGAATTAGAGATCCTTGAACCACCTACCTAGTAATTTCCTTTCACCCTTTTATTTTAGGTTTAAACTTATACAATAGAAAGTTCAAAATAAATGTAGTCAATATAAATGTGTGTAGGTATTCGCTACGAATTAAATACTCTACCAGTCACCCGTCGCGTCACCTACCAATTTAATTTCATTCCTGGAACTTCCAAGGAAATTACAGGAACAATAGTTATTCCCAATGTTCTGAGGAATGTGTGATTGAGATCTGTTCAGGCACTTGATTGTGGAAAGCGAACAAAGAAATTATTCTGAATTACTTTCCATGATAATTGTATGATTGTTTCATATTGCGAGCTACATTGTAACATGTGCAGCATTACTAATGGGATTGTTACTGAAAAGCGGAATGTCAAGAGAGAGCTTAGGAATTCCTTCGGGTATGAAAATGAAACATTTAGCTGATGCATACACACGAACATGACGTGTCTTACTTGATAAAGACAATTTATCACTCAATTTTAATCTAGTAGTCATAGGATTTCATCCCCAGATTCAAAGGGATAATTTATGGCTTAATTCTGTCGCGTCACTATGATTTATATTAATTTTAAATACAGAATGTCTGTACCTATCTTAGAGACTTGCCTGGGCTGCCATGGGCTTAGGCATGCCCAGTGCCCAGACCCATATGGGCCTGGGCGGGTTTGGTCCAACGTTGTAGTACCATGGTCGCCCATATGACCAACCATAGGATCAGAAAGACTACATTTACGTAAAGCATAAAAGCACAATAAACACAAGCTTAAAAATTACTAGTAGATTTATTAGTTATATGAACAAACATTTTGTTAGTTAATGTATACAGCAATTGATAAACCCTACACATCTGCTGTAGTTTTGAAGAGACTTGGCTTATTATAATATAAAATGCCGTTTCAAAACCACTTTAATTTGGGATGAACATGCAAGCATTTCTTTGAGGTTTCTAGCTTTATAGATACACTGAATGATACACTGAATAATGAATAGGTGTTCCCTGAAACTGAGGACTGTCTTGTACTTTTTACTATAATTGCTTGCTAATTTAAACACTGAAGAATTCGAATGAAAATATAATTGTATTAGTATTGTATTACTAAATTACATAATTGCAAGTTATAAATAATGTTATGTCATATGACGTTAATTGATCATTTTTAAATTTTTTGTGTTAGTATTGTACGGACTTTCTGTACTCATTTTTATTGACAACGAGCTATCTCTATACGGCGCTACACATAAAAGTTATATAAACATTTCATCCAGTTACCTCCACAGGAAAAAATTATTACTACAAAATTAATTGGATGAAGGGTGTTTGTACAACTCTTCTGTGTTGCGCTACCGTATAGAGAGAGCTCGTTGTCAATGCAAGATTGTACTATGCAGACATATTTGATCCTGGCCTGGGCTCCCATGTGCGCCCATGGTCCAGTGTAAATTTTTTATTATGGGCTTGGGCGTGGGCGCAGAAAAGTTGGCCCAGGCAACTATCTAACCTAGCTACTGTAGCTACTACTCTACTACACAATAAGCTCTTCAAATATTTCAATACTAACGTCATAATAATGTTCCATACAATTACGAACACCGCACCGTTAGCTAAATACTTTCTCTTGGTATTGCGATAAACACAGCTTAAGGTTCAGGGTGACCACGTGACCTCATTTCACCGTTTTTTCACTCATTTCGCTATAACTTTAGAACGAAAATGT
>JAQFYB010002680.1:0-23056 GCA_034694085.1 Pogonognathellus longicornis
TTTAGACATTTAAATTAAAAGTTTCAGCGAGATTCGACCAGGATTATTCGAAATATTGGCTGTTCGTCAACCGACAGCATTCGCCGACCGACAGCAGCTTCCCCTACATATACGCATTATACGGTATGTACAATATGATTTTACCATTACTGAATCTCTTTGTCCTCTACAAACTTATATAGACCGTTTGAAAATTCCTTGTTTACTGTTTAGTAATATTTACAATTTGTAAATAGTTAATGGAAAAAACTTCTACAGATATCCATTTCAGATGGGATAAAGTTGAGCACATCTCCAACAATATATTTGTATATTATCCTTTCTTATTTGAATTTGATTAATTCTACAAATACATTTTGTAAACATTCGCTGTTTTACTATCTCATCACCCACGCAAAAATATATATACCTAGCTGCTGATATGTATATTGCAAACCATGTACGTGTACACACTGTTAACAGATTTGCTAAACAACATAATGTAATGAATTCCAGGTAGATATCAAAATCTCCTTTCTTCCTACATACACATCCTCCATTATGCATGGTTTACTTTTGATGAAGCAATTAAATACCACAAAATCCTGAAATAATTAACTTTTGAATCGAAATAAATGAGGAGGACAGACGCAGAGAGGCGGAGTGTTTGTTGTACTGACAAATTTAGGACATGGAGAAAGACGATTCCAGAAATACAAGATGTTCATGACTGTTCTCTAATTGAAGAGCAAAAGTTGAAGCTAATTGATAGGAACGAGTTGTGAGAGTAAAGTGTATGGAACTTTCAAATTAAGGTCACATGCGGAGAACTGCTCCATCCCTCGGTTTTGTTCTCATTAATTTAGTTGTGACAATTATCGACATTCATATAGGTTTATGACAAACTTCTCGCTTGGCTAACTTGAGAAGGCGTCGCTTTACCAACAACTGCTGCATTAACTGGCACACTACCCGCATTCAATAGTGGCCGATGTTGTGCGTCACAAACACCGCTTTAGCCAGTACCTGTAACTGTAACGGACTTGATCCAAATGATCCATGGTGTCCACTCCACAATGAATGCCCAGTGATGGAGGTGATTCTTTGGTTAAAGAGGAGAGGAAGTTATAATTGAAAGTGTTGCATTACAAAACATTACATGGAAGTCACATCTCACTCTCTCCTACATACAACACACAAAACCCTAATACTGTATTACATACATAAGTGTTCTCCGTACACTTTTGTAATTGCCCAACTGTACACATCGTACCCAAGTAAAACCAGACCAGAATTCTCTGGAAACCAAAGGCTTAAATTACAGATACGACTGCTAATCATTGAGTGCCACACAGAGAAGTATTAGTTGTTCGGAGTAAATATAATGACCAGATTACGGGATTCTAAGTCATCAAGAACATTCAAAAGCACAACGACAAAAACACTGTCTAAACAAAACACACGTTTTCTACAGATATCAATAATACACCTCCCTGCTTTGTACACAGCCCCCTAAGTTGCAAAATATGCGAAATGTTTATGAAAAATGTAGCAAAATAATTTCACTTTCTTAAACAATGCTGTCACATTCTCAAGAACCTTTTTCTGCTTCTCTTATCATACTGATCGTATCACAAATAAAAACTTTCGCCATTATTATCAATATACGTAATATGGAGTTAAGTTTCGAATTTGAAGCAACACACTATATACATAATATAGTAGATTAATTTTAGCAGAACCCATGTTTTTAAATATTATTTAATTTTTTAAGCTTATTGACATTATTATTATTTAATTTTGTTACAATTTTCATTTATTTCATTGGCAATCTGAGAGTTTTGTAAGGTTTAGGAACACTGTCGTAACTATAAATTGGGGGCACCAATGCGAGAAAAGCGTTTTTGGCCAAAATCAATTGAAATGCATCAAATTCGCGCTCAGCACGAAAAAATTTCCAATATTTTGTACTTTTAAGGCAAAAAGAACCTCTTTTTATTAAATATTTCTATGTTTGAGGGCCCCTAAATCGTGAGGGCCCTATGAGACGCATAGGTTGCATAGCTGCTATTTACGCAAGTGTTTAGGAAGTAAAAGTCGAAAAGCAGGGAGTCCTGATTTCATACCCTGCAAAGATATAAAAGATCTAACTCCCATACTCCCATCCGCATCCTCCGTCGTGGTGAAGCAATACCTACGTAATTGCAAAAGGCATTTCGTACTTGCACTGACTAGTTAACTACAACTGTAATGCTCCAGTTCACCTAGGTACTAATTATCCAGGCCAGAGAAATATAAAAGGGATTGCATCTTCAGACCTGAGACGGCATTGTACTGTTCGCATATGGAAGAGACATCACATCTCACGATCACGAACGGAGTGAACATAATCGAAAAAGGAAATAGTATCAATATTCTGCCAGCGTTGAATAAAGACTCAGTGTGTCCGAGTTTAAACCTCAGTAGTGATTAGGATTTTTAACAATCTGTAATTGTATTTCTGTAATTATCAAGAGAGACCTTAAATGGTCACACCTCTTCGTATCCAGCATCCAAAGTTCGACACATTTTCATCACATTTGTCAGTCTCTTTACATTGTGTCGCCGATTGAACTCCTTAAATTAGTAAGTGATAAGATTTCGATGTAGAAATATTCACAATGATAATATTGTAGTCTATAAGAATATCTACATTTCTTAGGGCTCTATAAAATTCTATCGCTCAAAACTTTTTGTCGGTCACGGAACCGTAATTGATTTAAAATTTATATTAAAGTACATCTTACTTATGCAATAATATTTACGATACGATTTACATTAGTTAGTTTAATAATTTCTTACTCTCACGCAGAGTATTTCAATACTTTTCTAAACAGAATAATTTTGTTCACGTTCACTTTATAGTCAATGACATCGATGAGAAAATGATTCTTTCATATTTTGTAGTAGAAAGCTAATAATTGAATATCAAAAATTTCTATGTTGTTACCACAGAAGGATGGCCAAGCTTTTAATGACGTGGAAAATATTTTTGTTCGTTCTCCTGACGGCCATCATGGGCTGTGAAGCTCAAACTTTTCAGTACAGTCGAGGGTGGACGAATGGTAAAAGAAGTAGCAGTGCTGGAGGATCGGCTTACCCACCGTCCGCTCTCAATCAGGGGCAACTCTACGACATGGACAATGGAATTCTGGGTGTTGGCCTTCCCATAGACGATCCAACCGCTTCCGTTTCCATACCTGCTGCTGTACATGTAAGCAATTCATTTTCTATTTTAAATGCTTTCAATAGTTAAATCTTAGTCAACGATACCAATAGTTTCATTTTCTTTTAAATTAAATTAAAAATACTAATTTAATAACCAAAAGAAAATCAGTAATAATTCACGGGTAAAATACAATTCATCTTACTTGTATACAAACCTAAATGTTAGCACCTACCTATGTCATTTTTTCCTTAAACTTAACTTTTAAGAATACATTAGGGTGGAGTTCATGATAAATGGATTTTTCATTTTCATATTAATAAAATAAGAACAAGTACGTACCAAATTTTATTGCATATTTATTTCATGTTGAGAATGTTGATATTATGGTCAATTCCGAGATTATTTTATGATTGCACTAAAATTATAAATGAAATATCAAGTCACCCCTTATTTGTAATATACCAACAGCAATGTAGTGATATAAGCATAACTTACAGCTCATGCATGATGTATATTATTTCAAGTATCTAGATAGTATATATTATCCAGGCCCATATCTCTTAATTGTGATTTTTTATAATATCAATTTAAAAATGCCGTCATACTTTGCCTATTACTGAGAACAATTTCTTTAAATTTACCTACTCAAGATTGCCGAATCATTGATGGTACTAAATATTTTTTAAACGTACGGCAAATGAATTTTACAGATTGTATTATAGTCAGATAGGAATAATCTTTACTATTTTTGTGCCACCTAAGTAATTCCCTTTTCAAGCACCTAGGTATGCGACTATAAATTTATTTAATCGAAGAGCATAATAAATATATTTCTTATATAATGTCAGACAATAGCTGTAGGCTGTGGAAGAAGGAGACTCGACATTTACTCTTTTTATGTAATCAGGTAAATCTTGAGAAGAGACCTACCTTACTATCCATACGGACTTATTTTCACCGTAAGACCACCAAAGTTGATGCAACATTCCTAAGATTTTATCACACTCCACAAAAAACTCAATAACTGTGAGAATACCAGCTAATACTACTTGGAAATTTACAGGGCACATACACAACACAATCAATCTTGTCTCATCATCTTTTTCCAAAATCACTATTCTACACTTATTGTTAGTGTATTTGGCAGACATGTAGTGAGCACTTCATTAGTTGTAATTTAGGGATTCTGTTGTGTGCTGAGTACTTCAGCCTAACTCATGCTGTTGTATGTCACATAGTCACATTAGTTGTTAGTATAGACATGGTTGGCTATGAAGTTGTAAATAGATGAAAGGTTTCTGACTTAGAGCGCAAACGAATAATTCATAGTATTGTCTTTTTGTTATTTTGATTTAGTTTTTGAATAGGAAACTGGGACTTGGAAGCAACTCAAACGGAAATGTCATAAACAGTCGAAAACAGCAACCCATTTGGATAGGAACGATTATGGGAATAGACCAGAATCAAGAACTTTCCACAAGCGGCCGACCTTCCAATAGCAACAACAACAGCAACAATCCCCCTGACTTTTAAAAATTTAAGGCTTTCATTTTGACAATGTTGCTTGTATAAAATTCTGATTAATCAGCTCTCACTAAATTCAAATATAAATGTAATCGCTACACTTTTAATCTGAATTCTAGCTCTGGCAAGTTAGAAGTAGAATTTGGGGTGAATTTAGTTTTGCTGTCGTTCAAAAGCCAGATTGAATATTCATGAAACAATAAAAGATTGTATTTGTAGGTGTTGCTTTTCACTAGGATTCTAGATAAATTGTATATTTAATCTTTACATGTAAACAGTGTAGTTTAGACTCTAGTGGTGTAATTATGACTTCTTTATGGCATATTAAATAGTGTTAATAATGTAAATAATGATTAAAGACATAACTTAATGCAAATAATTTTATTGAAAAAGTTGACGAAGTATTGAAACAAAGGAATGTCAATGAAAAAAAGGCTTGATTCATTGCAATGAGCCCTGAGCCCGGCCTGTTGGAGAAAGGTTGTATGGATCGACAATGGAAACCAACACTAATATGTACATACATAATATACTCAATAAATTATTATTATTGGTAAAAATACTCTATTGTATGATTATTTAGAACGCGTGACTTGATTGGTTTATCAATTGCCACTAAAAAAACTTGTATTTTCCACCTTCTATCGTGAAGTTTGTCCACTTAATATATTCTTGCCGTATAATACTCATTATTATAGTATGATATAATTCAATAAACATTTAATTATTATTATACACTAAAATGTTATTGCATAGTTGTGTTCCCAAATATATTACTTTCCATATAGTTGATAATATACATTTATGTCAGATTTTATTACATTTATGCAATTATTTAGTGTGTGTGCATGAGTTGATATATTGTAATTTTAAATTTCTTTAATCTTTGTTAGTCATAACGTTACAGAAGTCATGTTGCAATTTGACCTTACAAAATATTGGCGATAATGCGTCCATTAATTCCACATTTTGATATCTGACATAGAACAGCATATCTAAAACTGTTAATAATTGATTCGAAAAAAGCAAACTGTAATTACTAATAGAAAAAGTGCTAGAAATTACACTTTTTGTATTTTGTATAGCACAAATGTATAAATTTTAATCGTGATCTCTCCTATTAAATACTATAATCAATGTGCTTTTGATCTTCCTACTCATTAAGTATGATTATTGGATTACATTTATCAAACTTTAAGGTTTGTTCTTCATTTTTCAATAGTAGTTTGACAAAGAGTAATAAAAATGCTCAGCTTAATTTTCTGATGTCAAAATATGTATGGCTGGATACAGTCACTGTACAATTGTATAGCTAATGATGTTCTTTATTAACTGATTCTTGTGAGAATATTTCAAACCAGTAATATGACAAAATACTTATGTACTATCTGTTTTATTAATGTGTATCTACTACCCCAATTAATGATTATGTATACCTACTCTAAAGGCCACAGAAAATGTCTTTGTGGATATGAAAATGGTACATGGTAAAATATTCTCACTTCATTATTTTGCCCCCGACGAACCAATAAGCCAAATAATTGTGAATATTTAGTATATTATGTATTGACTCTGAAAAATGAAAAATGTCATTCATGCCTTTAGTTTAATAAAGGACAGAAATACAAGAAATTCCTCGTTTTTCTTAATTGGAGTTAAAATAACTGTGAGATAGAGGAACACCACAGCACTATATACGTATTCCAAATATACGCCACTGATTTCAATTTGAAAACTAAATGGGTTGCTATTATAATTCAACCTGTATAATGTCTTATATTATTTATGTCGGTATTTCATTACTAATTACTAATTCGCAAATATTAAATACCTTCATTCCAATTGGTAAAAAGGAACCGCGTGTGTATATTATATGCGTCTTAATAAATAATCATCATCATAATCATATTTATTAATCAGAAGATTTCCTTCGCAATGTTTTTCATTTAATGATGTAACAACTTTAAATCACAGTTATTATAAGCATTTTAATTAAGTATATAGTATATCGACCATAATTTCACAAGTTCAAATCAACGTTATTATTAGCATTATACTTGTATAATATTTATATCTAGTATACCAGGTACCTACATAGATTGTCACAAACATGTGAAAAATGTCATAAATCGGTCATTTATCAGTAAATACACTGATCAATGGCTCCCCAAGGCAATTAATTCCTTGCACTTAATCATGAGTTTGCAAAATCACAACCTATTAGATGGAGGATGATGTCGCAATGGCAACAAGGGTTAAGAATGCTAAGAGTTAATATAAAGACAAAGTTGAAAGTGTGAGGAATGAATGAAGTGGAGTGTTTTTCAATCTCCGGTGCATATAGCGACAGGAAGAATGGAAGAAATTAAAAGCAGTAAGGTAAAACTTCATCAAGAAGACAATAATAAATTGCCTTGTGTGTCAGCAGCAATAACTATGGAGAATTGTGTCAATAGAGCGTCTTGGAAATGAAAGTGAGGTTATAACACTGTAACACCACTACTGTATAACTAGTACAACTGATACAGAACGTCTCTCTCTCAACTGAAGCTCGAACAATGAATAATAGCTATATAGTACAAGTACAAGTAGTTTGCTATATACAAATAAGTAGTAAAAGGGAGTCTGGTGTATGCGACTAACATTATTAACTGGTTATGTTGTGTATGTCTTGTTTGTAATTTACAGAGTGGACAGTCTCACATTGTATCAGAACTTTTATCATTTATCTATAAATAATGTCGTAGGTTAGAGCCTAGAGGGTATAGCTACACACTACACATCTACTCTTGCGGATGTTGCACCTGTTTGTCCTGTAACACAATTATTATATGAGTGCCTACCTATAAGTACTCTTCAGTATTCATCAGTATAAATACATAAGAATAAAGTACCTACTATTTAGTATAATGTATATCACTCAACTTCAACTCAACCTACTACTGCCGTATAACTACTTGAATGTCTGCATACTTCAAATAACTATATATTGGTTCACTTTTACTACAAATATTCATAGTACACCTTCTACAAGGAATACAAACAGACAGAGTGTTGAGAGGGACATTAATATTGTTTGCAGACTGTTTTGAAGATATGCAGCCCATTGAGCAGAGCACATTTAAATTGTTCATAATCATAAATAATGTAACTCGCAATAATAATGTGAGCACACAGTAGTCTTAGAGTAGCAGCCTAACTATAGTAAGTATGAGGATGTTGATGCTGGCAGCATTTTAGAGTAGCCCAAAGCATGGAGTAAGGCGAGATTCATCCCTGAGACGCTTTTATTCGTTCTTGGCCTCCGAGGCGTATGCAGTTGTTATAAGACAGGAAAACAGGTGTACACGATGTACATATGAAAGAGCTACAAGCTACAATGGTAAAAGGTGAGAGAGAGATGATACTCTCTGACTCTCTTCTCCTTGTCTCGTATCATCTCTTTTTATGAATAAGATGCTGCTGAAAGCAATAGAAATTCTAGAATTAATTAAACACCTGACTACATACTTCTCAATGGGTCATTCATGTAAATTTACCAACCAGTCGTCGCCTTATTGTGAATTGAATTATGAAAGAAAAAATAACTTGCTAATACTAATACATACCTAGATCAATAAACTATGAACTGCTACTCTATAATAAAGTATAATGTCCATATATGCACTTACATTGCATACAGTGATTGGTATTTGGGTCTAGCCATCATACTATTTACATGAAGGGGCTACTCAATTAGTTTTAGGTAGAGCGATGACACAAGATTCAGAATAGCTACGTTGAATATTCTAAGATAATATTCAAGATCAACTTAACATTACAATTTGGTTGAATTATTCATCAATAGTTAATATATATGGCCACGTGTTATTACTTTTAGCTATTAGCCTGATTTAAATACTTAATCGATTGCAGTATTTTATATACTTGGTTTAAATGTAGGCACAACCTGTATTTCAAAAAAGCAGAAGTCAAGCAATATTATGTATGAAACCGTTTGTATTGTTTCTGAGAAAGGCATGGTTGTTTTGGGATTCAATTTTTCAAGGTTTAGTGAACTGGCATTTTAGAAGTGTTAAATGTACATGGAATTAACGATGAATTAGCATTATTTTGGAATCCAATTCACCAAAAACCGTTATTTACAATCATTGGAAGAAAAACATTTTCCATTAGTGTATGGCGGAATGAGATTGAGATTATTTTTTGTTGTGATCCTTATACAGCATTATTATATGTACGATTGCTGAAGTTGAATTCTATGTATGTATATTATATATGAGATGAAGGAGCAGGAATATAATATTCTTAAGAATCAGAGCTAATGCCTCAGGGGTCACATTATATTCTGATTGAAAATCCTTCGTCTTGATTTGATCACAGGTAAGATTTTTGCCTTGCAATCATTTTATCAGTCTATTACACGCATTAATTCTGTCTGAAAATTGTTATTATGCACCACTACTATTTGTAAGATTAAAGTGAATTATATTATTACTTCGTTATGAATAATTCAAGCAGTTATGTTGCATTATTTTACAGTTTTGTGTGATAATGATAAGACATTTAGAAGATTGGTTTCTTCAATTATTCTGCTTTTGCTGTCACTATAGCGCAGCACTGTTCGCAGGTAGTTCGCACAGGTTGTAGGTAATCACAAGCAAAGAATTAACAAGGTTTTATTTGTGCTTTCGTTTCTTACCATAAAGTCCATAATATTAAAACGTGTTCTCTGAATACCTTGTATCTAGTAGTGTTGATAAACAAAGTGTGTGAATCCACCTTGTTTAGCTACTGCATGTAAAATAAAAACCATATTCTTCAATACTCGCATTGAACCATATATCTATGCGTACAGAGTAAATGCGTTTATTTACAGTTCTGTTTCAGCTCATAGTGCACAAGTAAGAAGGTAGGTATTAGAAACACGTTTTAAACTGTTCTTTTGTAGGTATCTCTAGAGGTGTGAGACCAAAATAAATTTTATAATTTCAGTGCCTATACCTTACCCACTGCAAAACCGACTTCACGCCAAATACTAGTGTAAGAACTTATTTTCATCATATTATTGTATTTAATTCTTTTTCTCAGCGATTGGTTGGTCAAAGCAATATTATGAATGCACATGGCGGCTTCAATGCTCTAAAGCAGAAAGTAGGATTGCAAAGTTTATTTAAAATACACATCGGCTTAATTACAGCAGCATGTATTTACAAAGCAATAATGTCGATTTGTCATCATCTACATAGGACACTTTTCAAAAACCTTGCAAGCGTTAGTATAGCCTAATTTATTAAAAAAAAACTTGTACATCTTAAAATATTTTAAGAAAAAAAATTATACGCTTATTAGTGTATAGATTATAATGGAACACATTATGAATTTCCTTATGGTTTTTTCTTATATATTTTGTAAGTGTCTATGATGATGATGAATGATGAGATTTTGAAAAATTAGTTCATGCTGTTTGCGTACAAATATTTTTGTCAGAGGCTCGCTCTCGTTTTGTTGCATATCTCTAATGGAGTGTTTAAATATTATATGCACGTAAAATGTTATAAAACTGAACTACGGATCCATGCATGGAGGTAAGGTAATAGCACATACACGTACCTATAGTTGTTTTTCTCATAGACACAAATAATATACCTAAAAGCCCCTACAATATAAACAAATGTATACTATGCCTTAATAGCAATAATATAATAATAATACTTGGCTTAACTTACAAGATGGATCACTAGCGTTATTTCTTACTTTTCTAAGTTAGGTTTTAGCTTAAGCTTAAGTGGAGAGTATAAGCTATAGCAGTAATAGCGGTGTACGTGTGTGTATGGTGAGTTTGTATTAGATTGTTGTAGAGGTGCATAGCATTCCATTGTTGCACTTCAACACAGGTAAATGTAGTTAAGGTGTGTGTAGAGTATACTTGTGGTGTGTATAAAAGTAAGGCAAAGATTGTTGTCTTGTGTTGTTGATGTTAATGTTGGCTAGTGTTTAAGGAAAGGCTGTGGAAGTGTGTTGAATTCAAAGTTGAATCTGTGCAGGAGGAATGAAATGCTACAAAGTGAGGTTCAGAAAATCTGTTTGGTCAGTCTCCAACTACAAGCCACCGAGTAAAGTGGAGTGGTTACCTGCGCCCTTCGTCGTTTTCGTCCCTTTTACTTAGTTGAATTGTCTTGTCATGTCTGTCATCTACACACACAATCTTATTATTGGAGTGTAGCTTTGTACGTTGAGAATTGAAGCAAAGTGAACATTGTGCGATAAAGAATAGATTGAATACACCATCACCACCTACTACAACTACACTCCTTGTCTTGTCCTTATTTCTCGTCTCCTTCCATCCAACAACATCCCAAACACCTTGCATACTGCATTTGGGCTGCTCACAGCATTTGCATTCTATCTCTGTATCTCTACCACATCATTACAACAATATCTCGTCGTCTTTCTTGTCGTCGTCGCACAATCATCGTCAGTCTCAGAGACCTCGTCGTCGTCTTCAGTCTTTCGTCTTTTCCTCCTGCTCCTGCCGCAGCATCTTCAATCTCTTCTTCTCCTTTTCATGTGTTTGTTCTTTGCTGTGGCTGTTTTGTATGAACGAACCAAAGTCTAGGCTCCTCTCTCAGGCAACTCATCAAAGCGAACGTTCATTCAACTGATTGTTGTGCGTCTAATTGTGAGGAATTTACGTGCGCCGTGGCTACGTATGCAAGAAAGGGGTCAATTGTAACTCAGATGATGTCGACTGTCTGTACTCTCTATTTTCGACAGTGAAATCCATCTGTTGTTTTGTTTACATTGACATAAATTCAACTGAGCGTTGGTTCTTAGTTAGCAGAAGGATAATAGTATTCCATTATAACTCATCTCTGACTGACTGATGTGCAACTAGCTCCTTCTTGTCTCTCCCTTACATTACATTACACTTGCACTCTTACACCTTTTTTGTGTGGTGTGTGCATAATAATACATGGGACAATTCTACACGAGCTGTAATTGCTAACTCTGCTGCTGATGATAATAATATTAGTGGAGGAATGCCGGGAGAAATCTTTTTGTGCTTTAATTAACATTGGCACATTTACATACTTCTTGGCTTAGTTAATTGTGCACACTACTGGCTTGGCTGCAAAGAACATGTACTGCAAACAACTACAATAACAAACAAAGTTCTTTCTATTATACTGTTACACACACACAGACATACAAGAGAGATTAATATTTATACGAGGTAATAATAATATTATTCTTATTAGGAATCTCATCTCATCGTGTGTTGTCTCAATTTGAGCCCCGTGTCTGACTTTATCTTACATGTAGTAGGTATTGTAAACAAGTGAGGGTATAATACGTCTTGTTACGCAGACCAAACTGTTTTCTTTTCTTGGGATGTTGCATTTTATATCGTCGTATTATTAATTATGATATGATTGTGTGAAAGTGTGTGCCAACGTGTTTACAATTTATGGAATCTTGAATAGAAGTGCTATTTACAAGTGTTTATGTGTAATAAATAGTGGTGGGATTTTGAGACGAATACAGTTTGAAGTGGATAAATGCTACTAGCTATATAAAGTGAAGAGTATCAACTGGAACTGAGATTTTGAGTAAAAAAGTACATTTTTAGATTCAAAATGCGGTTCTCTAAAATTCATCTTCATTTTTGGCTATGGTTTCTATTGGGTAAGTTCTATCAATTTAAAATCCTTCAAAAATTGTCTCGGCTTTGTTTTTGGCTTGAAACGTGCACTTTGATTTTCATTCATCATACCAGACGTTTTCAGCACAATTCTGTAACAACAAGGGAGTAAACAAAAGAGTCTTGTTAAATCAGAGATTTAGTGGAGGAATGAGTTAACATAATGTCAGCAGGACATTTTCACAGCCAGGATGTATGAAAATGTGCTTAGTGTGGATGACTTATTTAACAATGAATTTTCACAGCGTCACAGCCTTGCTTTAATACCATTTTACAAATAGACACGGAACGTTGAGTTAAAGTATGCGTTTAATATTAAAGGCCATAGCACAATATTTGTTTGAAATCAGGTGACCATTACAATGAAATAGAAAAAATGCGTATTATTCCTGCGTTTCATAATAGGATTTGTCACTTCATCTTTGACTGTGTCAAATTCTGCATTATTTTTACTGACGGATATTGAATCTGCATATGATTTAACACACTTACTTATGAAATAGGAAAACCATGTCTCAATGAAAACTACAGATACGCGCAACTAAAGAAATGTTATGTTATTGAAACCAAGTCAAATGAGAATGAGAATGATTCGAATGTACCTACTTAAGCAATTCTCCTTCATAAAAAACCTTTACATAAAAATTTCTTTCATCTATTTCAATACCATTTTCAAGATAAATTGTAATCATACACAACTAGCAAATGGAAGAGGTTGCATATAAATAAAAGAATCTACTAAGTGCTAGTATTAAAGTGCAATAACAATAATCTTAACAGACAATGCATAAGGGCTCATGTCAGTCTATGATATTATTTTCTTACAAATTATAATAATGTGTGTGTATTCCGTGTATGACTTGAGGCAAATTCTACTAAGAGTACGTTTCTATAATACTGTCAGTGTACTGAGTTGTATTATTACTTTACTATCATTATCTTTGATAGTGTGAGACACTACGTAAGTAACTTATAAGGATCCTCCTATCCGGTTATGTCCTCTTGTTAGTTTTACTACTATCAAGTATCAGCCATTCTTAAATACTAAACTTTTACTTTGCTTTTATGAAGACGGATATCCCTTTTAATATTACCTGCAGAAAGTAATAGTGTTTCGTAGCACTGTATGTATGTATGTAGTAGGAATTGGTCACATGTACAAAGAACATGACACGACACCCGTTCTTGTATATAGGAGTAGCCAACAACACAGTACAATAGTTGTGCTGCAATTCACAATGAAAATTAGTAATGTAAAGCAAGTCATAAAGTATTACAAGGAATACACCTGCTTGACTATAATAGATTTAGTATAGAGATAAAGTGCTTATGGTGGAAACTTGGACGGATGGAGTTTATTATTGAAGTTTGTAGGATTCTTACGAATTAAAACTGTAATAATAACAATAATACCTACTAAGTACACCAATTACACTTGTTAGTATTGTTATTGTTGCAGTTTATATGAAAAATCTAAGTGTTTCCATGAAACACATGATCATTTTACTACATGGCAATTGCAGTCAGTTGGAGTAGTCTCAGTCCCTGCACTACTCAAACGAAACTCGCACACGCATATCATAACTTTTGTTTTGTGTGTAATACTAGGTCGCTATGTAATCATTAACCCAATTTGTAATTTAGAACAATTTCAGTTAAAGCTGTATTTGCTGCGTCGTATTTTCATGCTATGATTGCTAATTCATGCTTAACTTGTCGAGTAAACAGCAATTATTAGGATTTAAAAACTAAAGTAGGTATATTACTATATTATTTATGGTTTCTTTTTTACATGTACACTTATATTTTAATGTTGATATGATATGTGCATAATTTTCTGCGAAATAATTCATTCATGCTATTATTTGTAGAACTGAATGTTAGTTGAGATAGGGTCTATGCCAAATCACGCACTCGAGACTCAAGAAAGACCAATTTATCACAGTCTTATGTATATGGTAGTTCATTCATGATGCACAGTGAATTTTAAGAGAATAGATATATAGGAATAGGATACTAAGTAGGTACTAGAATATATTATACCTATATACACAGTCGAATCGTTGTGCATCCGCATTCCGCATCATTGTTTAATCCAACGACCACTAATTATGTGCCTGTGTTAGCACCAATTTTTTACAATTACAAGTTCTACCTTAATACTACGACAAACGTATTCTTAACTGTTTTCCCTGTCCTTATTTCTCGTAATTGAGGCGCACTTTTAGTACATCCTTTGGTCAGCAAAAAATATAGGCAGACAAAACGGTTTTAAGAACGAACGCAATGATAAAAGTCATAGGTTATATTATTAGTCGCAAATTATACCCTGTTCTACAAAATTAACACTCAGAACCACAAACATATAGCATAGATTAAAACAATATTATAAATTTTACTAGATTATTTGTAGTTTTGTAATTTAAAAACTAATGTTTTTCCAACATACATTTATAGGTATAAATACCTATAGATACCTATAGATACCTATAGTAAAATATTGCTACACAACAGCGTAATATTACAGTTTTTACAGCATCGCTTGCTAATAATGATTAATATTGGAAACTATTTTTCAGCTCTAAGTTATTGTGTGATGGAGTGTGAAATGAAAACAAGGCAATTAAGTTAGTTAAGACGGTTGGCATAACTCAAATGTTCCAACCATCAATGATTCTGTACATACGTAAAAGCTCAACATAATCTGATGAAATTTTAATGAAATACAAGTTAACAATTGCATTTGGTGACTACAAGTGTTTAAATTTGTGAAAATATGGTCTATTAGCATACTTTATTATGACTAGATGGAAATTGGTAAATTTTATGTACGTGAAATTGTAAAGCTTTACAATATATCTATGATACCTACATTCAAGGAATGGTTCATATTTAAATATAAATATTATATAGTTACTGGCACTTGCAGTATAGGTACCTGTATATTTTCATGGCAAGTTATTGGTGTTGCTTTCGGGCTATACATTTTGTAGTCAATGTAATATTGCTCAGCATACAATGCATATATTTTATACAAGTTTTTCTTGCAACAGTCTCTCTCCCTATAGCTAAACAATTCGATGGTGAGAAACTCAATTTTACCTGAGAGCAGTTTTGCAAGACAATTGTGCGTTATATGCGACTCGGAAGCAGAGTTGAATTTCATTTGTTGTTCGTTGATGATTCCTTCCTGTTAGTTGCTGCAAAGCTTGTACAGTACAGTACAGAAAAGTTGCAGTCAGTAGTGTTACAGTAGTGTACATAAAAGTACTGTCTAATGTAAATGAACGAACACGTTATGTATTATCATAATGTGCATGATGAATATTTCTCACAAAAAGAGAGTTTTGCATGATATTATTCGAAATATTGTCAATACTACCTTTCCCAAACTGATACGATTTTCTTTTGTGCTTTCATTGATCTTTGGTATGGAAGTTGATGAAGTACAAGTAAACATATTATACCACATTCAACATTATAATATGTCTGTGCATATAATAATTACATATTACCATCTATCACGTTGAATTTTAATTTGGTGGATACATTCAATGGAGATTTCCAAGTCTTGTAATTTAGCTGGTTGATATATACATACAGAAGGTATAATATATAACATAGGTTGTACAAGTAGGACGTTTGTCGAAAAACGCCCACTGCACTGTGTACGTGTTTCATTATGTACTTGTTGGACACTAATTTTTACATGTTGAAGCCTAGCAAGTCATTTAGCAAAAGCTAAGGTGGTAGGCTAACTAAATAATTATATTCCACAATATTTTTCACTTGCACGTACGCGGTACAAATGGCGACCTTTAACCTTAACAGCTTATTTGGTAAACTATGTTGTAAATTTAATTCGATGAACTATTATGACGTTGTCGTCAGCAACATTTAACATGGTCTCTTTCGAATTACTAGCAATAGTAAAACTAAAGTGAGATAAAATGAATTTAACATAAAATGAATAGTTTTTATGCACTATATAATATCACTATATAAATATTTTTTTTATTTGAATTTAACATTTTAGTTTGCTATTAACATTTTATTGTATACAAGATCCTTAAGAAATCGCATTAGATACACGTATGACAATATTTTTATATTTATTTGTAATAGATTTTGCAAGAACGACATTAAAGATGATCATAACACACTAGGAATAAATATTTTTTGCCACATTTGTAGAATAGAATTAATTGAAGCGCTTTCCACATGAATCGAAGGTGTATTTGGGCAGAGCGAAGGTAAATAATAGAATTGCATTGTGCAGAGATATGTTTAGCATTATTAGCGCAGAGAGCTACAAGTAGTTAGAAAGAGAGGAATAAAAATGTGCAACAAGGAGGAATGTGGTGTTTCTAATGCCTTCTCAGATAGTTCCATTAGCACACCATTAAATCCTACTCGTACCATAACCACAACTAAAAGATAATAGCGTAAAAATTTTAGCTCATTCTGGCTGATGACCTGAATGTCGACAGTAGTTTAAGTTCACAATAAAAACTCAGCGTCCTCTGATTTTTTGCCCCATTAACTTTTATGTATGAATGCGCATTTTAAAATGCAACCGAACATTATAAATATACCTTATATGCACAAACACTTACACAAAGACACAAATTGGTACACAAATAGTAAAAGAATGCACGAATTTATTGCATATTATTGTGTAAACCAAAAAGCATTTAGCGCACAATGTATAATTTCCATTCTCACTCCAACCTTTACAAATCCATGCAAATCCTACCTATATACAATATTATTTGCAGCATGAATTGTGCACTAAAATAGTTCTACAATGTACAGTCTCAGTATACACATCACAATTTTACAGAGCAGAAGATGTGATTTGCATTCACATCCAAATTTCAACTTCGCATCACCATTATAATAATATATGACTGCTTATCAATTTGCGTTCCTTTGATAAACGGTGGAGACGCTACTTACACCTTGTTAGCAGCATTTATAACATCAACAATGCAATGGAATGTCTCTAAAGCATTATTTATTAGTATCAATTTATTATATTTACCTACCAAGTAATATAATGTAGTAGCAGTACAACACAACACAGTGGAGTAAAAATTGTACATACTATACTGTACATAAGGATAAACAGTTAGCTACTTATGCAGAATATTGTTAACACATTAACTTACACTGTATATATAGCCTTATACCAGATAATAATTATTCAGTTCAATGCCCGTGTAATTAAAACCATTATTCATTCTTTTTTGGCTGTGGGAGTCTCAAGCACATTTTTTCAGTCAATCGCCCTTGTATTATTTATCTTGTAACAATGCACGGACTTTTATATTATATGCATTTTTCTTACACTATCTCTCTGTTTTTGCCTTATATTGAGGAGAAGACATGGAAAGAATCATCTTAATGCTCACTTTTATTGCTAGTATTGTAGTACTACAACTTCCAATGTAGTTTGCTTGCTATCCTTGTATATCCATGGACTAATTATTAGCATCTACTAAATCTAGAAGTCAGTTCACAGATAACAATAAATCAGATCCTTAAGGACAGTCTAATACTCGAGCTCATTCGATTTTCAATTAAATTATTTCCAAGTATGCAAAAACACTACGCATCAATTTTTATTGTTTTTAGCATTATTATTATTATTATTTTGCATACAACGTGTACATAGCGTGATAAACAGAATATGAGTAGCAAAACAGCAAACAACTGCAATTGTAAGTGCAAGAGTTGTTTTACACAAATACCTATGCCGTATGAGAGTGCTTTACATGCTACAGTTGTTGGGGTGAGTAAGTATGAAGTATCTTGTGCAAATGAAAATAAGATTTGGGTTATGTTATAGAGCTATGTACATATTATACACAGATGTAAGATGTGATAGAAAATGCAGATAGATTAACTCTTTTAAAGCAGTGTATGTATGCGAAGCTAAGGTTATACTTATAAGAATGCTATTATTGAACGACTTCAAGATTTAAGTGAGTTTAAAGCTCTAGTAACCATCGATGTCGCCTCGATTTGATCTCGTAAGCCAAGTTGTTTTTTAACATTTAATTTTTATCATTTCTAATTCAGCATCATACAAATAGACTTATGTAATCAAGCTTTCAAGTGAGCATATTTCTGTCTGCCTGTCAATAAGATATAAGTTGACCTAAAGCAATGAACACTTTTATTGGGCAAAGATCAATCAATGTGTGTGTTGTGCATTGAAGAATATTAAACCTTAGAAAAAGCCAACTAGGGATAGAAACACTCACCAACACTTTATTGGCAACACCTACACAACTATTGCATTTTTACATTCTTTCAGTTGCAAATAATAAATATTTATTCTCTCAATGATAAAATATTTGACGCTCTGTCTAAGATATTGTTATTGCTATTTGATTTTCCACTATCAAATATCTGACTGTGTTTTCTTCTCAATTATTTTACTAGAAATCCCAATTGTAAAGGTTTAACATTAACACTAACAAGATTGGAGATATAATATTATTTTACATTGTCTGTTTTGGTGTCTATATCTACGCAGTGTTTCCCAACGTTCATTTCATCCACAACGATAACCATCATTATTTTTAGTTTGAATTTAATGTATGTATAGAGAGACTTGTGTATAGGTGCAGTGAAAAATGCGTACGTTAATAAGAAATGACAGCAAATGCTTTTACGTCCATCATAATAATGTAATGAGTGTTTGTACTATATAGTAGGTTAATGTCAGATTTTTAAGCATATTAACCTGCTGTCTTTTATAAATTAGCATTTCCTTAGAAGTGTGCAGCGTGGTAGTAAGTTTGTCAACAATTATTCACGCAGTTTCTCCTTATTGTTCATGTTTGAAGGTGTTAGTTTAATAATAAGAGAAACTTGTGTATCACAAAGATATCAATCAAAACAACAAAGCAGCCAAAATAACTCATGAATATTGTATTAACTATTAACATGTAAATTATAGATTATCTTAACTAGCATACTAATTCAACATTAGCCATTAAATTAACTAGTCATATTATGTACACTGCACTACTATTATCCAAACAGTTCTGCATCCTTAACTACTACAAACATATCTTGTAAAAGGATTGATAATTAGTGCTTCACTTTAAAAGATATTGTATATTTTAATTTTATTTTTACACAATGTACCTAGTACACGCAGACATATTGAATGTATCAGATAGGTGATGATATCCATCTCAGCAAATAATATTGCAGCCCATTATATATTAGTGAATGCGTTATTTGCTTTGGAAGATATAATAACACGAGAGTGTGTAGTGTGCATAGAAATTTGAGAAATCGCATTTTCAAATGGTTGAATGAAACAAAAACCATGACAAACGTTGTTAACAATTGCTGTTGCTTTTGCGTTTATTTTATTTCACTACCTACAAGATTTTCAAGAATATTCTAGTAGTAGTTAGTTTCTAAAATTTTTGTTTGATGAAGTGTTTGTCATCAAGAATTTTATTTGTTTGAGATAAGTTAATAAGAATAGAAATAGAAATGATTCCTTGTATAAAAGTGAGAAGGTCTACAATCTGGATTGGCATTCCGGTAGCTCGTCGTCCTTTATAGATATTGAAACAATGTACATCTACAACAAACACGACAGTCCACAAGAGCTAAAGAATAATAGCGTATTATAATGCATTTGTTGTATTGGATTGTGTTCTCTTGTAAATAGATTTGTCTTTGAAGAAATGCATTATGCACAATTACACTATCAATATCAAAAGACATCAGATTTTCTGTGTTGTAGTTGTAAAGTGAGTTTGTTCGTTCAATGCCTTTGAGTGTGGGAAGCTATAAGAGCGAATCACACAAGACACAACAATTTCAATGCAATACAAATTTATATTTTAAAACAGGCTTACAACTATAGATAAAGTAATTCATTCCAACGCGTGACCTGAATTTGTTGCTCTACCAATTTCGCGTTTAAATGTTATTACACCTACCTGTCTATACTTCGACAATATTAAACTACTAGACAGTCTTCTACCAATGCACTCTACACACACAATACACACGTCCTTACAGATTCTATACAAATACACATATTATTATGTACTTATAACCTGTGTACTTATAAGTTGGAATTTTTTTATCACTCTTATATTTATATTCATACTTGGCTACTATTTACTAGCTACTGTTGACTGCTATATTGCTGCTGGAGTAAAATAGCACATGGCTAACTATTCTAACGATGCATGTAGTGAATTAGTATCACTGCGTTGTAAAATAGAAAAGAAAAGCAAGGGACACAGAAGAAACAAGCCGTGCTACAAATAATGTGATATGATAATACGATAAAAATGATTTGCATTGTCCTATGAAAAACTGAAAACATCTTCCCACAATTTGAAGCATTTTTAATGTCAAGTAAAATTTATTGCGTTAACCCAAGTCCAACTGTGAAAAATAATGCACAAAAATAATGCAAACTGTATGCAAAGAAAAGTGCCTACAGGTTTTTACACACAGAAGTAAATGTATTATTATTACTGTGTAGGTACCTGCGTAAATTATTTACTTATCTTATTTAGAAGTGAAGTAAAGTATGACTGCTACAAGAACCACTTGCATTATTGAGAAGTATTGTATTGTTGTGTATGTAGCATGCAGTATGTGTAGAACACACTACATAATACACACACTCACTTGCTCGGTAAAAGTACATGAAATAATAGTAGTTTACTAGTGAGATATTGCATCATCGTGTGTTTTGTATATTTTATGGGTGATGACACCGTAGCGTAGAGGCCATAGGTAACTTCATTATAAAATGTATAGGTGATTAATTTTATTGCAAGTGCTCATATAATATAATTCTGTACTATTAAATACGCTACATGGTTTTGCATCTTATGATCAATCCACACACAGTTGTTATTATAATGTTTTAAGCCTTGGGTGTTCCTATTCCTACTACAATCTCTTCATATCATATCATGATTTTGATTAACATATTTAACAGACTCGCTCACACAGTTCTCTAGCAATTCTCTCTGTATTCTTTTTCAATTCTGTCTTTTAGGCTTCACATTTTATTATTATTCTACGTATCTGACTTTTCAATTATTCTTCAATCAAACAAATGTTTCAATTAATAACTACTTGTTACCTGACTTACTTTACTTTTAATATTTTCCAAACACTTGACGAAAATATGAGGAAGTTTTAACAGAATTGCTGTTAATAGTTCCACATGCATACATTCAATTCAAAACACTAAAAACGTACTGCTGTATTTTACAGTGTATAGAGGATTCATGTTTTGTTATTATTACCTTTCTAACCTTTCAGAAAGTATTGCGGTGCTAATAAACATCACAGATTTTTATTCTTAATGCATGCGTACAATGTAGTTAGAGCTCATGAGCTCTAACTACAATAATAATATGCAATATTATAATAATATACTAAATTCATAATTGTATAATCCACTTGTAAAAGTTGCACAATAAATGTTGATTTTAGTTTTGTAGAATAGAAAAAATACTTGGTTATGGTTATAATAATATTATTAATTTTGTAATATACCTACTTGAGAGAGTAAATGATGATACGTCTAGTAGTGTTCTCATGTCTGCTGCTCTGCTGTATTATAATTTATTGTAGTATTGGGTCATTAAATATTATAGCCGCAAAATATTTTGTATTATATAAAATATTTCTTATTGTTATAGTGTGAGACTCTACAGAAGTAGTGTTGTGCAAATCAATTATATTATTACCGTGAGAGTAATTCAAACATTACAGTTTTACATGAGCAATAATACCCTTCGCCCTTCACTCTTTAGTTTTCACACATCTCTAAACTAATATTCCGCAGGCTCTTAAATTACGAAATACATAAAGTACACACGCAAATTACAACCGCGCCTTATTCTTACTATGAGTTTACATTAGGTCAATATCAACAAATCAATCAATCATTAGTATTCCAATCTATTAATAATTGTCAAGCTACATGTACGCACAATGTGTTTTCCTACGTGGGTTTTGGTTGGACAGTCCTGCCCTTATACGTAAAGCGATTTATAAATTGCACTTGAGTTCTTAAAAATGGTTTTTCACATCGATAATGAGAAAATGGGAATGGTTCTTCGAAGGTTCTTCATCTTCAATGAGTATTGCGCTAATACTTTTGGAGTCGAGTATCTATTATGCTGGATCATGTACTGGACCAAAGTGGGGATGGATCCCTTAATTAAAACAGAAAGCAATAGCACCGATTGGATGAGTATAGCTAAATTTGATCAATTTACTCTCCCAATTAATAAGAAGTTCTAAAGAATTATAGTCTAAAGCCTAAACTAAAGTAGTAGAACTAGAACATCAATTAGATTTGCATGATTTTTATATTACTAAAGGAGAATACTGGAACAAAATTATAAATGAACATGACTCAATGTGCAATGACATTGTGACTTAAGCATAAATGCTGTATTATAAATTCACAACCATAAGTTCCGTTGCGTATTCCGTAGCTCAGACAAAGTAATAATAGATAAAGAATAGAATTGCATACAACTTCATATCAGGGGCGTATCCAGGTCAGACATTTGGGGGGGGCTTGACCAAACCTTTCTTTATATTCGTAAATTTTTCGCGCG
>JAQFYB010002681.1:0-23048 GCA_034694085.1 Pogonognathellus longicornis
GTAGGTACCTTGACGCACGGAACCCAGGAAGGTTAAGTACCTAAAAAGGAAGCCTTACACAATATGCGTATACTACTGATATGTATATAATATGATGCTATAACCGAGCAAGCCAAAACTGATACATTTTTTGTTTGGTTCAACTTTTGAGCTACACCTGCAATTTTTAAACATCAATATCTGTATACAACAATCAGAGCTATAAGATTAATTTAATTTTTTCTGAAAGACAATCGGTAATAGCATCATATTATTATATATACATATCTTATTTGAGGAGTAGGAGCATCCTAAAAGTCCTTTTAGTTAATTCTTGGGCCACACTTCACATATTTTAAATAACACTTATATTAATAGGGATTATTATAACAGAAAAAACAGCTTAGAAATAAGAGTATATTTTTGTTCTATTTTCATCTACAATTATAAAGCATGGTTAAATCCGTAGTAGGTGTATAATGTAGTTGTAAGATTAAAGTAGGTCTATAACTTTACTTGCTAGCATTTGTAGAACATGCAGTTAATGTATCACAAATGGATCAATTGTAATAATGTAATGTTGTGACAATTTATCCTCATGCTTGCAAATAGTGTGCAATTAACTATACATAGATATACCTACTATTATGTATAATGTGTAATTAACGGGACTTTCTGTGCAATACATAGTTAGAATCTGTATGGGTAAGCAGAATATAAGAGATACATAATATTATACCCGCATAGTATGTTTCGCCATCCAGTGCAAATTGAAATTCACTGTACACTATATAACTCTATAAAACAGTTTTCATTGTTTAATTTTGTGAAGGTTAGAGACGTTTTTAGAAATAATCTGACACTGTTTGAATGAATGGAATGTTTAACATCTACTAATTTCCATGCTCTTAAAATGATTGTATCAACTGATTATATTTTTGACTTTATGTATCTACAATCAACAAAAATAATAATTTTATTGGATCGCTTGTTTAAACCACAGCCACTGTCATATAGCCGTGTATAAAATATAATCCGGACCGGACTAAGAGCAATTAATACATTGATATAAGTTTAAAGGTATATACACTAAGCAATAATAAATAACATTAAAAATTTAACTGCTAGAATTGCTGTAACCCAATTCAAGGTTAAATTGATCTTTCGTTAAAGTGTTACATGATTGATCATTATCAAGAGAGATGTATTTGTTCAACTACCTCAATTTAAATGGACGAATATGTATGTTAACAATAACTGTGGTAAAATATTTGTCTGTATTCATTAAAGTAATGAGGGGAAATAAACAGCAAATTGATACATCGTAATTAAAGTCAAAGTAAAATTAAATATAAATAATTTTTAATTAGATTGCATCAAAGAGACCTATACCTATTAACTATACACAGGTGTGTAGCCAGGGGGTTCAAAGGGTGGACGTGCACCCCCCAGAATGAAAAGAATACCTATCTAAATAAAGTAATTTTGCCTAAAAAGTTCTAAAACTTAGAAAAAAATTGCGCTGTGAGCGAATTTAATGCATTTAAGTTGGTTTTGAGCTAATTGACTCGATTGTAGTCATATTCGAATCCCCCCCCCCCAAATAAACTGTTGTGCACCCCCACCTTATACGCATGGCTACGGCTACGCGCCTGCCTATACCTATATTATACACACATAGTACAATTCAAGACATTATAATTAATAGCTTATTTATAGTGCATATTATATAATGTTATTACAGTGCTAATATTCTATGGCAATGAAGTTTGTAAAATATATGCATGCAATGCAGTTATTACAAAATTACAACATGTCAGCATAGCATTATGATAGGTAAAATAAAATCTAAAAGGTTTAGGTATATATTGGTAAGTAACCACCGAATCATATTCACAGTGATGGCATTGGAGATATAAGTTTTGTAAATCATTATTTATTTATTGGATTGGAACTAACAGGTCCAAATATTACACTTTCTAAGTACCTACTTTAAGTTTGCAGTGAGTTCCTCATTAAAAAGTGTAATTTAATTATCTTTGCTTGATGTACAACTGTACAAGCTATATATACAAATGTCAGTTTCAATGAAATATTTCTTATAGAATTAGCGATTCAATAAAATTATCCCAAGGGTGTAATTTAAATATCCAAATGACACAACTGACAACATGATAAATTAGCAATTTAATTGTGTGATATTTGTTAGAAAAAGTAAAATATATCATTATTAACGAATTACTAATACCAATAGACAAACTACCATAAACGGCAAGCTTTAACACTACCATCCACTTGCTATGACATTACCTACATTTTGTCCTTTTGAAAATATATGCAGACTGGACGAGTGAGCTGCAATGAAATACCTTACGTTTCATCCCAGAACACAGAAAAGTGGTATGAAAATTAAAACTTAACCTTCCCGAGTAGCAAATCGCTGTAAGTCCGAAAAGCGAAATCGCTGCGAGGTTTGCGAATTTACTGCGATTGCTGTTTATTAGCTATAAAAATGGCTAGCTGGTAGCGATATCACAAAGATTTTTCACTTCATTTTTTAAGCTAATTTTAGACACGAATGTGTATGGATCTAGCATTTAGTAATCGTTCCTATATCGCTGCGACGGCTTACAACATCATACCAACTGCTAATTCATAGCTATACAGTTGCGATTTGGAAGCTGGTGTTATAACGCTCACTTAAACACGGCAAAGATTCCACTAAATATTTGCGAAATCGTAGCTAATTGACGGCTGAGGTTTACTTGTAATTCCTATAGAGTCGTTAGCCACCATTTCGCAAATATTTTGTTACAATATAGCTGCCCTACACACAAAGCTAATATTGCGCGCTAAATTTTATCCCCCATATTTGATTCAGTGTAATGCAGGTACAAAACGAGGAACAGCAATCAACAATTCTTGTCAATGTAAATATCAACCAAGGAATTGCAAGGAACTCTTATAATTTGCTAAAATTACTTCCAAATACGAAAAATTTATATATTAATCGATTAGATTTCTGCAAGTTCTAGTTAATTTTGCCAGTTATCTGTGTGAAAAATTTAAATTGCAAAGTTTCTACTTAGATTTGCAAACACACGCCGTATTTTACAGAGACGATTATGAAGAAGTGTAATGCTAGCCAATATAGATATCCACCTTACAGATGACTGGAATTACTTGTAAGCACGAAATATTTTATAATAAATCTACCTGATATCACTGATTAGATTTGTGAAAGTTTTAGTTAATTTTACATGTTATCTGTGTGAAAGAATTAAATCACGAAACCAATTTCACTTTCATTTGAAGTTAAACCTAATCCGAGAATGAAATTGGTTTCGCAATTTAATTTTTTTTCATTCTAATAATTGACATAAAATGAAATAGAACATTCAAAAAGTGATGTCTAATAAATTAATATAAAAATATTTCGTATTTGCAAGTGAATCATTGCATTAGGTTAGCTATCGCATCTAATTCGCTTTTCTTATACATTAAATTATCGCTACAAAATCCCTCGGGGATCGAAACTAATTCGCATAGCCTTTAATCGCTGGAGTATCGCACTATCCGAGCCGGACATTTGACTATGGTTTTGACGTAGATTCCCCAGCGAGTCCTAGCGATAAGCGATAAATCGCTGAATAAACGCAAAGCTTTTCCGACGCGATTTCGCAGATATTTGCTACTCGGGTTGTTTGTGTAACATCGTGTGTGTTGAAAGGGGAACTAAATTTTCATATTATTCCGATAATGAGAACGGGCCTTTCTGTTCTTATTTTGTAAATTCCGACAATGTAATTTTGTTGTTTGTGTACGGCATATTAAATTAAGGCAGTTAAATTTTCACGGCCTAACTTAAAACTTCCTTTGGAATAACAACGGCAGAATGCACTGAGATAAAATATTGAATTAATTAAACCTATAATAACTTAATAAAGAATATTCGTTTAAAATTTTAACTTAATTAAATAATTTAGATTTACAGACAAGATGCATAGACATACCTACACAAGAAATATTGTTAGTAAAATGCACTTAGAGGTACTAATTGTAAGTTCACACACGAGTTTTTTACTCGATGCGGATGCAGATACATATAGAACGAAAGTTCATCTAAACGTGGAAGTACAGTTGACCCAAACTACACTGTTTAAAAGCGTTGGCATATTTTCAACTGGTTTCAATCATCGTCATTTACAATGTTAAGTGAGTCCTAATATTAATTACCTAATTACCAACGATAATAAATATACTCCATATATTCATAGAGCTTCATGAAATGTTAAGTCAGTGGTGCTTTTAGGGGGCTTTAGTTAGAGTGCTGAAGCCACCCCTTCCCCAAATTTTTGGACTTTGCACTAGATAAAATCAGGTTTCTCCCAAAATCCTAAAAAGAGTGTTTTTGTCGTAATCTCAAAAAATTTTGCGCTACACGTGGTTTTGATGTAATTTCCATTGATTTTGAACTGAATTTGCGCAAATTTGGGCCAAATTTGGTAAATTTTTTCACGCTATGCTTGAATTTGATGATTTTTATACTGAATTTTGACCCAAATTTGCTAATAATAGTACTATATAACCGAGGTTTGCTCAGTGCCCCAAAGGTGTGACCTGGATACGCCCTTGTGTTAAGTATCTATGTACCTCTATGTCACGTCGGTAGCATCATACATAAAAACATTAATAAAAGAAACTTGCAAAAATATTTTTGATGGAGAGGCATCCTCGCTTTTCAATTGACATTTTATTGAAATTAATGATATAACCACATTCCTTCGGCGAGGATTTCATTGAGATTTAAAGGCATGTACATATTATGTGGCATATACCTCATTGATTTTAAAATTCCATTTTTTCTATAATTTTCCTCAAATCCTAAATGTAAACTACTACTGAGGTTTAAGGTCGTCATACTTAATACCTTATATTAAACATTTAACAATAACCTACCAAAATACAGCTACCTTATACCTAACAATTACATTATGCCTATGCAGCTACTCCATCCAATAGCATCTTGTGTTAAATACAACTAGTAATTGGTTGCTCAGCAGTGCATTGAAGCATTTCATTCCTTGCTGTAAATACTCCACACATTATACATCGTACCATTAATTTTACCTGTAAGTAGATGGAATAATAAATGTAGACACGAGATGCATATGCAGATAACATGCACAATTGTATTATTATCATTGTTATATTATAACACAACAAGAACACAACATTACTAATTATTACATTACCTACCTAAGTATTTTATACTGCATAATGTTAATAGTTAATATTATTGTAGCTAATATACATTTTATGCATATTATATTAATACTGCTATTATTGTGCTACACCATGAGTACTTAACGCAGTGTGAATATTGCCATTCTTTTGAGATTTTACTCATTAAATATCAGTATTTACAAAGAATGGATATTAATAAATTTCATTCGGTACAAAGTCACTTACTTAGATGAATTTCATACAACAACGATAAGACAAAGCTTGTAAGACTGAAGACAAAATAAATGATCTTGACATGAATGTTAGAGTGTGTGTGTTTGTATATTGCAGTGTCTTTTGAGTAAGTCTAATAAACTTGAGACTGGGTGATGATGAATAAATGCAATGGTACTGAAATGATCTTGGTCGTATGATTATAATATTATGACTTCTGATAGTAGGAATATGTGTGTCCTAATATTTTCGACACAGACTCAAATCGACAATGGATTGGAAAGCAGTGATTTTCGGCTCTGTGGTAATGCTCATTGAGTTTTACGCAGAGGAGTTCAGAAAAAAAGATTTTGACACAAGTTTTTCAGTTACTTCTCGAGATTATAATTTACCACGTGCAGAACCCTACGATTTCATTATAGGTGAGTAGAACTCAAGTTCAAAGTACCTTGAATAATTTAATCCTGAGAAGGAATGCCAAAATTATCTGGCCTTCCTGTAATATTATAATAATATGACTTTTCTTGGTGATCTAAAATGACCAATCAATTCGTGACTTTAAATTCACAATTATTAAAATTCAATTTTATCGCCTCCTTACTAATTTATCTATAAATAAAATTCATTTTTAGCTTTCGTTATAAAATTTAAATAATTTTAAACATGATTTTAGTGGATATATACCTTTAAAATTGTATAGGCTTACAAAAGCACCTAGGTAAGTTTAAATATTGAAAAGGTAATATTATTATAATTTATAAAAATAATTAGCATAGGTAGGTTGAAATTAGGATTAGACTAATTAACATAATAATAATTGTTTTCAATAATTTTATTTTGTGCAACATATTATCCTTCGGTTTCGGTAAACTTGTTTTATATACTTACAATATATAGTTGGAGGAGGTGCGGCTGGATGTGCTCTTGCAAATCGTCTCTCCCAGAATCCCAATGTGAGGATTTTATTGTTAGAGGCTGGTGGAGATCCACCACCTCAAACGGATATTCCAGCATTTGCAATTGATTCTCGCTTTTCAAAAAGTATTGTTTACAGTTACACCAGTGTACCTCAAGTCAATCTTAACCACCGGGTAGGGAATCCATACAAAAATTGTTCAAGTTATATGAAAACCTGTTTGAAAAATAAATAAAATAGGAATGCTAATGCTAATAATGGTATTGCGTATAACCTTATTAGGTTCAAAGAGCGACTGGTGGGAAAATTATGGGTGGCACTAGCACAATTAATTACATGGGATTTAATAGAGGAAGTCCACACGATTTTAACAACTGGGCGTTTCTCACAGACGATGATACTTGGAACTATGCTAATGTTTTGGAACATTTCAAAAATACCGAAAACTACCAAGGAGAATTTTTCCTCACTGGTAATTTTTAAAATATCTACCACAGCTTTTTAAAAGTGAAATCTTTTAGAATTTTTTTTGTCAATTTTGTGAATATTTTTTTAGATCAACATGGAACTAGAGGAGAAATGATTATAACCAAACAAAATTATGCCCCTGGACGTGATGCTTGGTTGCTAGCTGGCAAAGAAAAGGGATACACGATTTCAGACCCCAATGGTCCGCAACAAAGTAAAAGTAAGTACACGTATGACATTATTTGAAAGCTTCAATCTACTATACATATAATTATAATATATTATATGTATAGTAGATTGAAGGAAAGTTTAAAATGAATTATTGAATCCACATTTTAAAATAAAACCATAAATTAAATTTTAAATATTGTTTGATTTCTGTATGTAGGTTTCACCCCAGTGGAGTATAACAAAGTTTTAGGGAGACGGTTGAGTTCTTATTCAGCATTCTTGAAACCCATTGAATCCACTAGACCCAATTTGGTTGTGGAAAGATACGCTGTAGTGAACAAGGTAAGTTTACTTTGTTGACAAAAATTGACAATTAACTCAGACATAGTTTTATCGATTACTATAATCTAATTAGTGATGCTTCCTTCAATTTTTTTATTTTGTATGTTAGGTCTTACTGGATTTAGCCAATAACAATAGAGCTTTCGGTGTCTCTTACAAGCGACATGGAATTGACAGAGCCGCTTTTGTGACAAAGGAAGTGATCGTTGCTGCTGGAGCTTATGGTTCTCCATTGCTTTTACAGAAATCTGGAATCGGTCCATCCACAGTTCTGAAATCCGCAAAGGTTTTTTTTACATTTAATAAAAACTTTTATACAAACAAATGACAATTGAAATCATAATTTTTACAATTGATTTTGGATTAAGTTTTCAGTGCATTCTCTTTACCTGTTTTTATTTAGATACCTGTGGTTGTTGATCTTCCGGTAGGCGGAAATTTGCAGGATCATGCTTTTGTTCCATTAAAAATATTGGTGAATGACAAATCATTACTGTACAACCCCAAAGTTGACTTAAACGAACATACTGTCAATGATTTTCTTTTGCGAGGGGACGGTATGAATTTACTTTGTAACTTCAATATGACTAAACCTATCAATATAAGTTTTAAATTTTCATAACAAGCCAACAATATTGCTTATTTTTTTGGTGTAGGACCTCTAAGTAGTTCTGCATCTATCACTGGTCAGGCCTTTTTAGCATCAAGTGTAGCTGCGATTGAAGAAGGAACTCCACAATGGCCAGATGTGCAATTTACACTTTCTGGGGAAAATGTATGGAGACTTTTACCAGGCTCCTTTGAAAATGAAACTGCTATTTATAACTTTGTTTTCTTGCAAAGACCACGGAGTAATGGATTTGTGGTCATTAACACAACGGACGTTGAAGGAGCTCCAACTATTGATTTTAATTTATTGGGTGATCCTAGGGACATGAGAATTTTAACTGAAGGTAATTATTTGTTTTTTTCCACTCGAGGAGCATTTACTAGTTATTAATTTAATTATTGTTAAACTAAATGCTTCGTAGAATTAATTATCGTTGTAAGACAATGTTTATTCTTATTTTTCCCAGCCATCAAAATGAATTTGGATATATTTGAGACGAGCAGCATTTACAAAAATTCTGGTGCCTTTTACTCTCCAAATCCTTTGCCAGGATGTGAACAATTTCCTCTTAAATCGGATCCTTATTGGGATTGTTACATCAGAAGAACGATGACCGTTGCCAGTCATGCAGCAGGAACTTGCCGCATGGGTCGAGGAGCATCTGACCCTACTGCAGTCGTAGACTCAAAAATGAGGTATTTTATGTTTTGTCTATCAAATTACTACTTATTGCAAAAATATTTTTGAAATTCATCTTGAATTAATGTGAGATTATTATGAAATTATTCACTTGTTTAAATATTCACACTTTCAAAAAATTATTTAATAGTAAAATCTTTAAAGTAGTATGGTTATAAATGTCTTTGTTTTTGCAGGGTCATTGGCACTGAGGCTTTGAGAGTTGCAGATGCCTCCATCATGCCCGCTGTCACTAACACAAACCCATCTGCTGCAATTTATATGATTGCAGACAAACTCTCAGCTGAAATAAGAAAGCATTGGGGACTTTGAAGCACTTCTCCAAATGATTTTATTTTATATATTTTTATTTTAAAGTTGAAACAATAATTTAATAATTTGCATAGACCAAAAATTATTACACTATTGTACAATTGTGATATGGTTATGTTATGAGGCATGCTAATTCTACGATTCATGGAAAAATAAACAAAGCAATGTTATTCATGGAATTCCTTTAATTATTTAAGAGACAAGCGAATGTGATTAGAAAAGTGGACCATATTTTAAGCCCATAGAATACGGATGAAACCATTGCCCTAATGAGCTATACTACACATCTGTGGCGCATTTGGGGGGCTTAGGGGGATGAAGTCAACCCTTTTTGGACTTTACTCTAGATAAAATTAGGTTTCTCCCACAATCCAAAAAATAAGGTTAATTTCGCCTTCAAAATGCAAAAAATCGCAATAGTTTTCGCATTTTGATGCCATGCGATTCACATGAGGAAGATAGGAGAATGCATTACACCCGAATGGTTAATCCTTCAATAGTACTCGTAGATTTCGGACAAGCATTTATGAACCCTGATAGATTTGATCACTTTGATTAAGTATGTTGTATCACAAATCGTCCTCCATAGTCTCATCTGAAATTAGCCGAAAGCTATCGGTTGACATTTGGTGTGTTGGACTCCTCTATTTTGCAGTCCTCTAGCTGTTACAGTCCTCTGTTTTTGTACCACGTAGAAATCTTCTCACAGGTTTACAATCTGAAATATTGGCACAATTGGAGAAAATATTTGGACCATTTCCTGAGAGGTAAAAATAATTTGTATACTACGTATATGTAATTTAACGTTACAAGATTATTGTGCTGTATACCTAATACCTAATAATAAGAAATAATTCCGCGAATATGTTTTCTTGTAGGTTAACAAAGTTAGAAATGGGAGTAAAATTCTTTTCTAATGGACATGTAATTAAACCAGAGAAATTCGACCATTCTAAGTTACTCAATGTTCATGCATTTTATGTAACTTAGACTCAATCACTACACATATTTGCACACATATTAGTTTTAGTTCAAGGCAATCACAATGTTTGTAATTGCCTTGAATCGCTGTTTCTGCATGAATTATTAGTGAGGTAGTTTCATTAGTAGGCAAATCAAAATAGCTCCAAATGAAAGCACATTTGATTTTGATAAATTGCGATAATAATTCTCATTGTATTTATTTGATTCATAATATAACATCTGGAACAGTGATTCAAAATACATGAATATTTTTATGCTTAAATAAACTAGGAATCTACTTATAAAACGATTTGATAATTACAGTTCTGGAAGGAGGTACGATAAAATAATCAGCAAAAATAACTAATCGTTGTAAATGCTTATCTCAGGTAATTAAGTATATTATAGGTATACACATTAAAATATTTGAAAGAATTAATTCACTAATGGCAAGTCGCAATCCACAAATAAACGATTCTTTATAAACACTTAAAATATTAATTAATTGCATTGATATATAAACTAGGAAGGAAAAACAAAGTATAGGTACATAAAATAAACAGTACGAATCAGTTCTAAGGAGATCCAACGTAATCAAAACGCTATCAAAATCTTCTGTCCAGTCCATTTGATTTGCAAATATATCTGAAAAATAAAATATTCAATACAATCATTCAACAAACCCAACAACACGAAATCAAAAATTACAAACATACCTAATATTAGTGTATTCGTAATATTATAATATTTGGTTATTACCACAGAATTTAAATTGTACCATGAAATATTATTGTGGAAACGGTTTAATGCACTGAAACACAACTTTTCCCACATGACAGTCCATCGAAAAACTTCCATAGCGTCTCTCTATAATTTTTCGAATCAGCTTCTCCGGATTCTTAACAAAGGCACAGTTTTCGTATCCAAGTTTTTGTCGATAGCCGACGGAAACAAATCCGTCGACCAATCCGTCTTGTTCCAGTGCTTCTTCTTCCTCCGCTGTTCTAGGTCGAGGACAAAATCCTGCAAAACGGCAGTATTCATCCTGTTCTTTTTTGTCTGCGAAGTACGAAGATCCGGAAAACAACAACAAGGCCGATCGGATATTACTGGGTAATTGTTCAGCTAAACCGATCCTGGATGGAATTGTTAGGAACTGATTTTCATACAAAGTGTCTTGATCCAGACTCAGTCTTGGAGCAAACATATGAAGAACGGCTTTCGCAGTGCCTGAACGGAAAACATCCATGAAATTCTCAACTTCCCATGGACTTAGCAAAAGCACCACAGTTTTCTTTCCCCGCTTTCTTTCCTCTTCTCCGAATGTGACAGAGCACATCCAGTTTGGAGCTCGCAAGAAGTCTGCTTTATCTAATCGACTAACAGTCGAGCGAATGACAGTTACGAAATCCTTGGTGGCATATGTTGTCGGAGCCCATGTGTCATTCGGACATAAGTTCCACAGAGGTGTTGATTGCAAAGCCAAAGGAATTTGTACTGCCCAGACATTGATATCCTGCAAGTGACCCGATTCAATAAAACGTGTCACACCTAAACTCGTACTATGTTCGTGACTTTTGGCCTTGCACGGCTTCTGTTTTTGATGTTGAGCTTCAAGTTCATGTTCCAGCTCCCGCTCTTGCTCCTCGTCCAACAACTGAGTCGAACGCATCAAATCCGAAACATATTTCTCCGAATGTTCTCTCACGCTGCTTCCAAAAAACTCGACGATTCTCCGTATGTCATCTTTAATTTCAGTTCTGCTGGAACGATGGAGTCGTTTTCCCAACTCGCGGTTCACTCTGTTCAGTAAGTGTTGAACAATCGTTGGAAACCTTTCCAACGACCGAACATCTCCGTACATAGCTTTTAAATCAACTTGCTCTTTTTGAGCACAGCTTTCCGCAAGAGTCAGCCAATCAGAATCTTTTCCTGAACTGGATTTGAATAGAACGTGTGCAGACAATTTTTGCGCTTGATAAACTCCGGCGGTAGCCCAGTGAATAAATCCTTCTTTGATGGCATCTCGGTTATTTATGATGGACCACAGGAGAACGTGCTCTGTTTTGATAGAGGCGCCCTTGACCAAAGTTTGAATAACGTTGTGTACCTCTTGAGAAGCCCAAAACACAACACGGTGACCTGGGGTTTGACCCAACATTCTCATTCGCATACAACCTTGAACAAGTTTGTCTTTAGTGACTCCCTTGCCAAGAGTCACACAACCCCTGGTGTCTGGAGGGATTTTTAAATCTGTGCCCCTAGTGTGCACATCATCCAAGTAAATCACACATCGGTCAAGTCTTGTACGAAACGTCGATGTTTCCAGTGAAACTGGAGGATTTCCAGAACGATCAATGACGACGAGTTTATTACTCTCGTCGAAATAAACCGCGGCATCCACATAGTCGTATCTTTTCAACCATTGCTTGGCTACTTGCTCGTTATCCAACTCCAACATTAAGGCCCCGACATCTAAAAGTAATGTTATGTGATGATCTACCAACTTGTCCAAGATTTGACGACCAGTGAATCCCAAAGGAAGGGACTCGTAGCTGTTATTTTCTTCCAGCAATAGATTTCTCAACACTTCTCCATTTGTTCCTTGAAGCTCTGGCAAATCCTTTTGAGAAATTGTTTTCGGTAGCAAAAGTTTCGAATCGTTCGTGCCACTAAATCCAGTTGTTGGGTGAGTTCTATTTTTACGGTCAAGACAAAGATCCCATGGAGAACTGCCAATTTTGAATCCGAATTGTTTGGATTCCTGGGGAAAGACCACGTTGCTCAGCCAAAAGTCAATTGTCGCAACGTTGTTTTTCAAAGCTGGGAACAAAATTTTGGTTCGTTGGGAGAAATCCTTTAAGTTGACTCCGCTAAGATGACGAATTGAGTCATAGCCTGTGAATGTTTTTGGAACGATTGATATCCAACGTTTGTATTCTTCAGCTGGATTAGGTGTCAAGAATAAGATGACGAAGCAATGGGAGATTTGATCGTCACTTAAGCCGGAATAATAATAGCTTAATTCCGTAAGGACAATTGCAATGTCTGGATGCCCGAATTCAGTTCGTTCTGCTGCAACGTCTTTAGCTCGAAAAGGAACAGCCATTCGACGGTAACCAACAGGGTTAACTCCATAATTGACGCGCCACCGTTTGCTAAGAGCTGTGCACAAAACCCCGCAAGCAAGAAATCCGCGCAAAATGAGCAAAACTTCTTGATGGGTATGAATGGGATACCATTTGAAAATATCGTTGAATGTTTGTCGATCTATTTGCTCTATAGTTAAAAACTCATGCATGATTTCTTTTCTCGAAGATGGAATTTCCGGGATCTGAATTTTAGAATGACCATTTAGAATATCCATAGCCAATCTTGAACATAATTCTTGATTGCAGTCGGGTTTCAATATCCGGCAGTTTGGAAATTCAAAGGAGTAGTCTCGCTCCTTAAATTCGATGTAATTTGGTCCATAAATCTGCAGCAGATGTTTCATTTGATTCGGAATAAGACTTAGTAGTCCCTGAAGAACTGTCCAACGGAGAGATCCACCTTCAATCGTCATCTGTTTCCCCAAAGTGTAAATCAGTTGATACTTCACATGCAAAATCTCATCGGATTCATCCAGAACATCTCTTGAATTTAGTTTCAACCAATTTTGAACCATGAACAACGCTTTTCCATCAATAAACGAATTGGCTTGACATTTTTCGTACGCTTTGAGTTCAAATGACAATCTGTACTCCGGCAACGTCATCACAACTCCTCGTTTTTCTACGCATTCCTTGTACACATCTAAAATTCTTTCGGAATCCTGACAGTCAATTTTCTTGTCACGACGACACGGGAAAGTATACACACGTCGATTGACCAAGATTCCTCCGATTCGGGTTATCAAAGCAGTATGATTGATGCGATATAAGGATTTGAGTACTGTGACCCGACATAATTGTTTTCCATCCGCCAGAGATAAAACAAGAAGGGGAACAATCACAGACGTCTTTCCTTCTCCCATATTTAACTGAATGAGGGCATTGTCATTATCACCCGGGTTTTCCATTCTCTCGGCTACTTTGGCTTGTATCGGTCTAACCATTAAATCCATTTCTATTTCAAACAGAAGCCAATCGGTTCTTTCAGCAGGGTTCCAGTTCTCATGGCCCACGTGACTAAGTTCTTTCTGCAACTCAAATCCTTGGAAATTTTTGCCCTTCTGACAATAACGAACGCATCTAGCAGCTTTTTGTTCCAAAGTCAATAGCACACCATAAGCTCCCAGTAAATTCCAAAGGTAGTCCAGAAACACTTGTCTAGGTTTCTTTTCTTTGATTAAGGGCAGGAGACTCAAAGGAACAACACGAGGAAAGATTTGAGAAAATACCAATTGCTTTGTCACAGGATCCTTTAGATGTACGTCACGGGGACATATGGCCCATTTGATTTTTTCCCAAAAGAACATTGTGCCAGTCCTTGTTTCTTTGTACTCCTTCGTTAATAAATTACTCTGGACGTAGTCGTACGAAATAGTTTTCTTGGAGGGATTCGAGTTTTCATGAAACTGTCTCCAGCTGTCTTCCAGATCACACATGTACTCCTGTAGAATGGGGCAGGAGTCTTCTAGTTTCAAAGGGAACTCTGGGGTCTTAATCTCATTTCCTTTACTGCTTCGCCTGTGATTTGATAGTGAATGGTTTGAACTTTTGTTGAAGTTGAATAAACTGCGGGCTTCTTCAAACAACTTTTCATCAATGTAAATCTCTCCCCTGTCTCCAAGTAAACTTTTCAAGTCGATGGTGAATGGTAGGCTTTTGCAGAGATTTTCCAAATTTGATTTTTGGTGGAATTTTACAAGTGTTTTACTAACGTCGACAAAAACCCTCTTTGATTTGTTTCTCAAGGTGAGAGTGGCCACAATTTCTTCGACCGCACCAATAAACCTCATCAAACATTGATTTCGATACCAGTTTTTCAAAATGATGTTCAATTGATTCAAAGCTATCATGCAATTGATTTCACTTTTCTCATCATCCTTCAGCTCTTCAAAAATATCATCACAGGAATCTATGGGCCATCGATGTAAAATTTTGTTGGCAATGGCAGTGCTTTGCGACTCCACAAGTTCTTCATGAATGGGTTGCAAGCGTCCCACAAACGATTCCAACGAATCTTCAATTCTCATTTCATCTGCGTGACGATCCATATAGGATTGCCAAGTAGTGGCACATTCCTTCCTTAGGATTTCCAAAATTGTGTCGTAATCAAACTTGAATTCATCTGTTTGGTAGTATTCGGTGTATTCGGGAGGATCGAGAGATTGAAACTCTTCTGGATACACAGCAATGGTGTGGAGTAACATTAAATGCTGGAAATAAATGCTTGCATCGTCTCTGAATGCAAAAAATGTCATTAGGTAACTCCATTCGGGTTGTAACTTTTTTCTGGTAACTTTTCGAGCCAACATGTACAAATCCAGCCAGAAATCCCTAATATTCGTTTTTATCCAAGAGTTGATCGCTTCTTTGATTGGATAACCCTCATCGTACACGCCCTTCAAATCTTTTCCAGTGAAGATCAACTTTTTAACCAGGCCAGTTGATGGGGAGGGAGGATTGCAAACCCAGCTATGACACATTTGGCTAATTTGCAAAACTGATTTTATGTGATCAGATTTGAAATTAACATCAAAATGCTGAATAGGTTGACAATCGGGTGGATCAATAAATTCTTCATGAAAATCTGGAGATATTCTTGCTAGTTCTGTGCTGAGTCCAATACGCCGCCAATAGCCTCGGATACAGAGTTCTCTGTCGCTTTTTAGCGCAATTTGTACTTCTTCTTTAATAATTTGATTTTGATCCGATTCTTCGTCTTTTTGAAAAAGAAATTTTAATCTGTCACTCTCTGAAAATAATTTTTCGACGACGAGTTGATACGCATCGTGAGCAACTTGAGCATCATGGGGCCACCAAACACTTTCCATTTTCTTCAGTGTTCTCGGGTAATAATGTCTGTCCGGAGACAATGCAGCGATATTTTGTAAAGTCATCACCGTTTCTTCGTCCATTGGCTGACAAGTCCAACTAATTCCAGACTGCAGAATCTGCAACGCTCTTTCCGTCCCTGTAATCCCAGTAAATGGATCAGGGAGGGGAGAGGCAGTTATTGCATGTAAATGAGCCAAATAAACCCAGCCCGCTTGAGTTTCTCCCGCTTTGAGTTGTTTCAATTGACTGTCCACTTCATACGCAAAAAACAGGGGATTTCTTTGTGGCTCAGCTTCAGAGTTCACCAAAATGCAACGGTTTGAAGCATCTTTGACAAGCGTTCCATGCGGCATCAAAAGAATCGAATTTTTCTTTGCAGCCATTCCAACATCAGCGTCTTCAATCAGCAATCCACTATGCAGCCCAATTAATGTTTTAATGTTTTGTACTTTGCTCACTTTCATCCCTCGGTATTCTTTAGACGTCAAAGAAATTACTCCTTTGGGATTGGTGAACGTAAACTGTAGACCCATTCGAGGCAACTCAACAAAATATTGATTAACGGATTTGCGGTACCAAACGTTGACGTATTTCCAATTTTCAAGTCTTTCCATAATATTTACAATGCGTTTGTATCCAGTGCATGTGACATCCACCATGAGTCGGTCTTGTATTTTATAATCCCTCAGAAGATAATCTTTGACTTCCAGAATGTAAGCTGGTATTGTAGTGGATAACTTGGATGGATAATCCGGATCCCGGAAGAAAAATTCAAATCGTTTTTCTTTCTTGTTCCACCAATGTGTGTAGTTTTTTACAAGGAGTGGAGGTACGTTATTTTTAAAACATATATGGGGAATGAGTTCTCTTTCTATATTATTTTCCAAATGCTCCGTGATTAGTAAGGAGTCGTCATTTTTCATGTAGAATGAGTAGGTCGAGCCCAAGTACTTGTCACGCGTCATCATACGACCAGGTTGAAAAGCGTAGGGTTGTACTTCAAAAGATTTCGTGGGGAAAGCTCTGCGAAAATCCAGGTGGGTTTCGATACTAGAAGCAAGGTAACCAACTGGACATCCATCAACCAAAAATCGACCCTTGATAATATCCATTTGTAGAGTGGTTTTTTCACAAATCTCTTTTTCTTTCGGGAGTAATTCACAAAAATAAATCTGAGCATGAGTGTTGTCATCATAAGGCAGCCAATATGGTGTGTAGTCCACTATTTTACAACTGGAGTAATGTTCTTGAACGAATAAATTCAGTCCAAGAGTTAAGTGTCCTGTAGAAATTGCGTCTTGTAAGTAAGGCTCAAGAAACACTCCAACTTCTTCCACCCGTCGAAGTAAATTTCGAAGATTCAGTGGAATTTTGCTTTCCTTGCCAATGAGAACTAAATTGTCGTGAATTTTTGCGATAGTCAGAAGCCAGTTTTTAATCATGATGTGTCCCATGGCATCTGAATTTTGATCCATAAAGTCAATTCTGAATGTTAAAGCACGGCAAATGTTCACTTCGATCATTTTGATTCTCAAAGCATCAACTTCGGCTCTCGGTGCGTTTGTCAGCTGCGAAACAATACGTTGGATTTCGTTTGACCAGCTTGAAGCCACTTGTCGACAATTCGCTAATATTTCGTTAGCAGAGTGAATAATTTCCTGATATTGAGTAATCGAAAGAATCCGCTGGGAAAATATAATCACCGTAAGGAGAACGTAGTGGTCTTTCCAATTTTCCGAATGCTGCTTCTGTGTGTCATGAAGTAATTTTAGGAATTCTCTCGCAAAATTGATGTCTTGGAAATCCTGGTGAGCTTTTGGGATCCAGGTTTTCTGATCTGGAGGACCCACTTGCCAAACCGTTTGACATAGTAAATTGAACACAGATTCATTTTTCAACGATAGTGTTTGTTGTGTCAAAGCTCGATAAATATTTCTCCACTGAATTTTCCATCCTGTTCGCAAACTGCCGAATTCTACGAATTCCAAAAGTGAGAGATCATTGTGACATTCACACTGTCTGGCCAAAACTTCATTGGCGGTCACTTTGTTACCGTCCACAGCCCATTGCATGGTGGAATACGGAGACTTCTTTTCAACTTTCAAAGTGCCCATGTTTTTGATTGCAGTTCTGTTGTACTTGGTGCCCAATATGGTATCCTGTGCCGCAAAATGACAGTTGTATCCATTCTTGCGAATAAAGTCTGAAACAGGGTTTGAAGGATGTAGATCCTTGTAGTGACTGTGCATGACTAATTTCTTTGTACTCATTAAATCGACAATCCACCTCTCTTCCCGAATATTGCAACTAGCAATTTGGTTGTAATTTGACCATGGACCGTGGAGCTCTGGCGTCATTTCAGGAATGTTTGTTATTAAACGAAATCCAAACAAGAAAGTCAGGTCTCTAAGTACTGCAACTTCGGAAGGAATTCTCAACTCGAAAATAACTGCATTTTGTTCATCTTCCCCAGGTGGTAACGGTGCTTCGAAAACTGTGACGGTCATTTTCCTTTCTTGTTCAGCCAATAGACATTTTTCGCACTTGTAACTGTGCTTACGTTTCCAGTGGTCAATTATATACTCACATTCCAGACCTTTAATTCGAGACAACAGCTTTTCACATTTTTCTTTGGCAGTGCCAAGTTCCTGAAGTTTCGCCATTTCTCTCTCTGCCGTATATCTCAAAATGTGTGATCGGACTATCTGCATATCCTCATTGGTTTTTGGGAATCGGGCAGAAAATGAACTCGCAGAAACTTCTCGTTCTTCCATCATCGATGGAAAAACAGCTCTGTTTTCTCTTTGCTTAAAATAATTTTGAAGTTGAAACAACAGAAGCAGGTCGACACGATTGGGAAGAACCAAATCTTCTGTGAAGCTCAAATCAATTCCTGGTCTATGTTCCCTAAGCATCTCGTAATCCTCACATGCTATTTTATCCCAGACTTGAATAATTTTCAATGAAGTAAGAATCATCCTTGAAAGCCCCACTGGGTCATCGTGATAAAAACTTCGGCTCTTTTCAATGTAGAGTTGAAAGATTTTCCACACATAATGTGCGTCATATCTGGTGATCAAATTATCCCACAGACGGACATTTCTCTCGAAGTCATACAAAACTATTCCAAAATGTTCATCTGTGGTATAAAAATTTACTATGTCAAATTTAACTTCAAAATCACGATGTCTTGGGGCTGCGCTGGGAATCGGTGTTACCATTTTTACGAGACTGAAATATCTCTGGCTATTTTGAAGGCCTTTAATGATATCGTTGATATTGCCAATTTTTAAACTATGGTGGACTTGCATGTTAAGATCTCTGATATTAAACTCCGAAATCTCCGATTCCTTTTGTATGTGACCTTCCCAGTCCAATTTCAAAGACTGATAAACAGTTTTCAAAATTGCTGCTGATTCTTCCATGAGAAAATTGTATAAACGTTCCAGCCATTCTTCCAATAATATTTTGTCAGCTGTGCTTTGCATTGTGAGAGCTTCTTTGAATAGCTGTAATTTTCGAGATCTTCTGGCAATTTTCCCCATCATCTCCAAACGTAAGCCAGGAGTGATAGAATCAGCTTCGTGTTTAACAAAGAGGAGCATAAACTTTATCATTATCAATTTGTATAAAAATATTCCATTGTTAATTCCCAAGTCACGAATCAAGCAGATTTCCAATATCACTTTTGCAGTCATCCATAGACCAGAACGACGGAAAGGCACCAAGGCTTCGTGAAATACAACACTATCTCTAACTTTTTTTATCACTCTAGGAATGAATTCGGTGGACGAGGATTTGCTGTGTTCATTGCACAAGGTAGCAGTAAGCCATTTTGAAACAAACATCGGATCCGCCACATCACGGATTTCAGCTATTTCATGACCAGCTTTGATCGTAGTTGGCATTGCTTCAAAGACATCGTTGAAGCTCAACGCGTTCACTTGACGCCCAAAACTAACGGAGTTAATTATTTGTGACTTCGGGACCACAACAGAAGTAACTGGGAAAACTCCTGCGAGATCTCGGTTGGCACATGTTACGGTTTTAGAGGCCTGACTGGCAGGGAAAGTTGAAAAAACTGCGACATCGTTGCTAAAGTTTTCATTTGGATCCTTTTGAGGAGGTACTGAGATCATAAAACCAGCATTCTGAGAACGAATGTACATTCCAAAAGTTTCTCCATCATTGAGTGATTGAATGGCTTCGGAAACTTGTCGGGGGTCAATGTTTTCTTGGAGAGACTCCCAAGTTTTGAAAGTTGTTTTAGTATTCTTAAATAAATTTTCATGTGGTGTTCCATGTTCACATGCTTGAATCGTTTCGTTGAACAGAGTCAACAATTCACACTCTTCGTTAACTATATTTGAACAATGTCCTGTGAAAGAATAAAAAAAAATTGTTAAGGCAATAAATCTTTATGTTACATTTTTATTTTTATACCAAGTAATATATTAAAATCAAATAATAAAAACCTGGTAACTGTATAGGAAGAAAGATGTGAGGAATTAACCCCGTTTTGCAAGTTGCTCTTCCACGCATCGTAGATGATTTAAGCTCAAAAAGCCGCTATTGCAAACGCATCCGGCATCCACTACTCAAGGTCTATGAAAATTGAAGAGACCTAATAAAAAATAATTTTAACAACAAACGTACAAACGTACAAACGTACACAATACAATAAAAAACTAAAATAATTTTAATATGAACTAAACTTTAGAAAATTTATATGATAAAAAAGCTGACAATTAGTCAAAACCCAACTCGCTAAGTTAGTAGTATATTTACGAAATAATAATACCTAAGATAAAAAGTCATATTTCTAGTATAAACTTTAACTTTTAAAACTGAAACTAAGAATCGTAAGAAAAATTCATAAAATGTTAACATCAAAATTACAATTATTTACGCTGTAATTTATTTCATACGTACCACATACCTACACACCAAATAGAAATTTACTCATAGCTTTTTAGAATAGGTAAAATTTTGCTAACTATTTTCGCGAACTAGTATACCATACATGTATTCACAACTTAATTCATTGTACAGTGAGGATTGGAGTACCATCCAGCAAAAAAACCTTCAACTAAAGTTTCAGGTTTGTTTATGTGCCATCGGTAGACCATGTGTTAAGAACCTGAGTTAAAAACATAGTAGTACCATACCATGGCCTACCGATGACGCATAAATAAACCTAAAACTTTAGTTGAGGCAGTTGAGTGTTTATGTACTATTTGCTGTCAAAAAATTCCTCACTGAACATTCTACTGCTAATACAAGGGTTTGAGACTTGCGATCTGAATAGAAATTATTTTCAAAGGACGCTTTATTCATAAGCGTATATGCATTTTTTATATACCTCATGCAGAACTTTTAAGACTTGAGTTGAGACTAAAATAAATAGAATAGACTTTATTTGTGCTTGAAATTATATTATTACATATTATATTCATTACACAAAAAACTTGAGACTAAAATATAATACCAACACCAACACCAACACCAACCAAATTGTGATCGGTCGGTAAGGTATAAGAGTACAAGTGAATGAGACTGAGTCATCTAAGCATAAAATCAATAAAATGGTTATCAACTATCAACTCGAATGCTGACTCATGCAACATAACATGCGAAATAATAATGGACGTTAAAGTTCAACTGAAAACAACAAATTACAAATTAAACTAGTTGTTGTTCAATAAAAACTCATTTCAGCTGTCAACTATTGCACAATTCTGACCAATTATATCACTGCCGTATCAAGAAATCGTTTCGAGGAGTGCAAAATCCAAACATCAGGAGGTACATTTATTTGCATCAATAATCGAAGCGCAAAACATGTGAAGGCCAAAGGCCAAAACCTACCTAAATAAAATGTACCAAATTCGTGATTTTTTGCGTTTCAGGGTAAAATAACCTCTTTTTTGAGATTTCGGGGGAGGCCATTTCCCCCTTGCCCATCCCCTGAATACGGATATTGATATGAGTCATATGATTATGAGTTATGAACTGCGGTTAAATAACAAATGTTATCCTAATACTACTGTGATAACACGAACCACGAGAGTTAAGGGGGGTTTAAATAAATGCGATGGCTGTTCTTAGCAGTACATACTCTAACTCTTTGAAATTTTGGTGAAAAAAGTCCAAAGTCCATTTACGTGGTAAACTTCTCATGGTCCGTGGTTAGGTTTCCAGGGTCGGTCTTTTTTTCTAAATTAGTTGACACTTGTGGCTTCAACGAGTAGTGACTATGTAGCCCAAAAGTGGGGTACATGTCCATTATTGTCCATGTAAACTAATGTTTTTCCAAAGTTTCCCAATATTTCTCAATCCCTGTGAAGTTTATTAGGTAAAGGGATTTTTTTTCAACCAAAGTGTTATAGTTATAATATCCAAGTGTGATGCTAAGAACAGCCATCGACTTTACTTAAACCCCCCCCCCCCCTTAAGCGGGTTGTAATCTGACATTAAAAAACAACACTTATTACTACTTACGACTACAGCTATTGTTGATTGTGATAAACGTATTGTAATGTTGGCATTAATGGCTTAATTGGAGACATACATTCAAAGTCTACATATTATTATGTTCATACCCACTGGCGTAGCCAGGGGGAAATTGCCCCCCCCCCCGAAATTCGGAAAAATGGGTTACTTTACTAAAACAAAGTACCAAAAATCATGATTCGCGTTACGCGCCAGTTTTATGTATTTTATGTTTATTTTTGCCCTTTGCTCAAATTTTGATCATATACCTCATGATACCTCTTTCATGATCAATTGATCATGAATATATATTATATTACTTGATGTGTTGAGTTTGGCCCCCGGCCCCCCTGAAGCCAAATCTTGGCTACGCCTAAGCTCATTCATACCAATAAAAATATAATAATACAATTGTTTGTTAAACCAATATTATTTTACACTCGTCTAGGTATATTGTTTAATAGTTAGTAGATTGTACTTATCTAATTATATTATGTTACACTTAGATGGGGGTTAGCTCTAAACATCAACTCGTGCAAGTGCGTAGTTCATTAAGTTACTATACACTCTGCAGTTTTATTAGTAGCGTCAGCTACTGTTAGAAATGATTTGTCTGTCTGTCTGTCTGTCTGTTCGTCTGTGCACTTTTAAC
>JAQFYB010002682.1:0-23048 GCA_034694085.1 Pogonognathellus longicornis
ACTAGTACCACACCAAAAACAAACTGATATTCCAGGTACTAAAAGTAAAAATCATAATATATACCATTATTATATTAGTATGTAGAAGATCCTTGTTTTATATGCATTGAAGATTCTACGTGTTTATTGTGTACAAGTACCCACCAGTACAAGCACTATAATTTTTGCCTTTCAAACCTACCTAGGTAGACGTTAGTCATTTAGAATAAAATGTGGGGCTTATTACTAAAAATATTAAAGTAGGCAAAAGCACATAAGGTTATCGTTTTACGACGCAGTACTTTTACATATGAAATGGTACATGCATTGGAACATTCTCTCATAATGCCATAGTCAGGAGATTCTGAACTAAATTGCTTACAGTTACATATAGTGTGACTTGATGATATTATTCTAGTGGCACAGTCATGAGTCAGTGTAAAAGGAAAAATGACATAAGTAATTAATAAGCCCATACAAGTGATAAAAGCTGTAGCTTTGTATGCTAAGCTAACACTGGTTCCCTTGAACTGAAAACAAACACACAAAAGTAGTATGTGTGTGTAAACGACGGTGGTGCTGAACTACATTTAAATTACTTTTCATATGAGAAAAACCACGAGAACATATGTTGAGTTGAGATACTGCGCTTAAATATGCACGTATTATTATTACTCTCGTGTAATAAGCTAGCTATCAGAAATAAGTAACACATCCCCACAGAAAATATTCTGTTGCAATAATATATTAGCCCAATATGTTCAACATCACATGTGAGCCACAAGGTTGCTCTGTTTCATAAAAACCTAAGTCGACTTTTGTGCATCGCTTGTTATTCATTTTTTTCGCAATAAAATAAAATGTATGCTGGCACTTTTCAGCTTTGCTTGGAATTGTACTTACAATATAAATACTAACTTCATTTCAGCGTTGAGGAGCATGTACAATTTTATGTACATTTATAAATTGCCAAGTGAAATAGAATGGTTGTAGGTGTACTTCGTAGATTTGACTAATCAAATATTGTAGATAAGCAATGCTTGCTTAGTTAAATACATGTACTTGCAGCATAGAATCTAAAAATGCTCCATATTTAGCATTGAGATTGAGATAGAGTACAAACAAATGCAAGGCAGAAAAACAGAACATGTTAGTATCCTTGCGTTCCTCTAATTTTTGCTTCTCATCCCTCATCCTCAATAGTGACTCTACAAGTTTTTCAGTTTACCTTGCATTGTAGTTCTATAATATTTTAACTTGAACATTTTAAACTACAAAAATGGAAAGAAACCAATGAGCATGCATGCAACAATAGACAATTTTGATTTCCTCATACAACCAAATGAATCAAATACGTTTTAATTAAATATACATATAAATTGGGTATGTGGATATATACACGAATTGAAAGCAACAAAATTTGTGGTAAAACAAGCGAGAAATGAAATCAGTCTTATTTCATAGTGCTGTAGATAAAAGGACACATCGTGTCTTTGACTTTGCGAGGGTGTTTCTAGAAAATGCCAGTGACTTGGTTGACAATGCGTTGTGTGAATTGTGTTTTGTGTACTTATTTGCATGAAATGTGACTGTCCTGTCCTCCTATAAAAATGTTCAGCTCATCAATAGGAAAAATGTCACGACAGGGTCCATTCTTTGATTTCTCTTCCTTTAGTTTCAGAAGGAATAAAAATGTAAAGGATGCATGGTTATTTACACACAGTCTCTTGTTAACCACCATATGACTATTTTTAACTGAAAAGGTAAGTAATCTGTGTAAATACAATCCTTGCACATTTATAGTCCTCTGTTTCTTTGCACAAACGCGAAACCAGAAAAATTTCGTGGGTCGGAATGACTTTACATAATGTCTACAAACAATTAGTGGAGAAAAAGAAAGGAAAGACTCGTAAGGGAAAATACAGATAAACAATACAATAATATGATACATTTTCTTGACTGTAGAAGTGAGATAAATGCATTCATCTTATAATAGATCGCAAGTAAATACAATTAGCGCTGCATTTTATTACACACCTACTATACATGAACTCTCCTACACTTATTAAAAACATAGCTATATACCTACAGCACATAAACCAATATATCTATAGCACAATCACAAGCATTCTATTACTCTAAGGACACAGTTAATTATACGTGGTGAGCCTCGAAGGGAAAAGAAATTCAGCTATTTTATCAACAAACGTTCTCAACACATGAAACAAATCTATATGAGTACCTCCAGAGAGATTCACATTCACAGAGCCTATAGCTACTACATACAATGTGCATGTAAAGTGCATTCAATAACACAAAGGTGTATTATATGTACATAGCTAAACAGAGTACAATTGCACACTCATTTGCAAAGTGACGGGAAGAGGAACAGGGTCATGATTTAAAGCAATAAAAATTGAGACTTGAAATAATATCTGCTTCCATTCTCTAATTTTTCTCTTGAGACCTAGATTTGATAGTGGAGACCGTAAAACAAATGAAATGAATAAGAATACAGGGATGGGTGCTAACGACGATGATGACTGTGACGACGATGATTCTCATCCGATGTGAGTTCTCTCTCAGACAAACGACGAGTACAGCACCGCCTCTCATTAAATTCAAAATATGCAGTTAATTTAATAGTCAGAGTGTTGCTGTACATTGTACTCCCATGCATAGAGCTATAGCAAAGCAATCAGCCAAGAACAGTATCAAATGAGCTTTAACACGGCTACCCCTCTAAGGACGGCTAATGCTCTAGCTGCCAACAGAAGAAAACTGAAATGAGCACGAGATAAGAAATGTTCATAAAAGAACTAATTACAGATAATTAGTAACAACGCACAAATACACACAGCTTTCCTTTGGTGGTGGCATTTCGCTTGTGTGCAGTTCTCTACTCCTATTGTAATTATGCACCCATTCCATTACAGCTCTTTCTTACTAATACTTATGTATTGCTACTAACATACCACAAAACAACGACCACCCTTTATTATTATTCTTCTATGCAGTTTCTAATATGGAAAAACACTAATTATAAATTACTATTTTATTTATTCAATCCCACTCCTCCACCTTACTACACATACCTACTCACAATTATACAGTACCTACTAGTCCTTGCTTATACGATTAACCATCTTTCAAACTTATACATTCTCAGTTCTCATTCACTAACCTACCTTCCATTTACTAAATTATGCACGATAATAAGTGTAAACGGTTATTACACGTATTATTATGAGGAAAGCGACTACCACTACTGCTAGATTTGTTTACTATGTAGACATAATAGTAGTACATACCTTTTTAATGCATAGCATACTAATTACAGTTGTCCAAATGAAATTGTTTCAATATTTGTGTTAACCCGACAATGCATATTGTCACGGACTAAGTTTAATTGTTGTGAGAATGCATTCTATTTAGTTGTTGCATATAGGCGTCAAAAGTACACGCTAACATTTTCATTAGTAGTAGTAGTAGTGTAGTAGTTTAGTAAAGGGACGCAAATAAATAGCTGCGAATTACTTATGGGAATTAACGGGTGGTGGAAATACAATGCATTTAACAAGAGGTTGTCTAGTTGGAAGAATTGTAGTCGCTTGCTAGCTACTAGAGTGTTTTGGCGGGTTGGAAGAATTGAGAGTTGAAATTTGGGCTTACCCGAAGGGGAAAGCGTGGAATCCAGCTTCCCGGTTGACGTAGCGCTTGACATTGATCTGGCAGGTGTGACAACAGATTCACCAGCAGTCGTTGATTTGGACGTCAAACCAGAAGGTGACAACGTTCTTCTGTAGCGCCCTTCGTATCCCAATGTTCGTTCCTTCCTCTGAGCAAGGTATGAGTCTTTATGCAGATAACTGCTCCTGTAAAGAAAATTCAAACATTTTAGGATCAACAGTTTGTTAGTCGTGAAAATAATTTTGTAATATATTTTTACAGCTCTTTCAATGTGCTACAAGTCAGGCAATGTATTGTATTGGTAAAAATGGCGTAAGTGTGTATTGTATAGGTATTGAATAGAGAATTGTTTAATGTAAAACTCGTAATTGCTTAGGGGATGAATGATGGTGAAGAAAATGTGTGTTGTGTAAAGCTGGCTGCTGAGTGAGACGGTTATATAATGTTACACTTCAAACCCTCGGATCGTACTAAAATTAAAGGCTGCATTCATTTCGTAACATCAATCATTCATGTGAAGAAACTGAAAGACTATATGTATACCAATTACTGCCTACTTAAAGACCTACCTGAGTAATCTACGTAGTCAGTTATTACGTTAATTTGCTTTGTCCATAAGCGAATTTGTTTTTGCGCGTTGTGTACACACAAAGTGTACAAGCGTAGGTTAAGCAATTTTGGCTAATGAATGCCAATAAGAAGAAGACTTAACACAGACCGTGTCTAAGCTAAGACTGCGTTGTAGAATAAAACAGACTTAGATAAATCACCAGTCTCTCTTTCTCGCTAACTCGAGACGCCTACAAAATCACTACACGAAATAATATGCTAATTGCACTAATTTTAACAATTTCCCTCTGCCTTTGCCATTCCATATAAGTGGTACATATAACATGTCCAAACTGTGAAACCTATACTTTTCCATCAATTCGTCAATCCCAATAGCCTTTTTTGCTCGCTGAATTAATTACGTAGTAATAATACGCGTGAATAAATAGCCTCTCAATTCACGTAGTGACACAAAAAATGCAAACAACTACAATAATAATACACATACACCGACAACGAGCATCATACATATTTACATAGCACATTATGACAAACATGCAAGCTTTGCTATGGTGAGTCATGACAGGAGATGGGCATTTATTCAGCATCCTGGCTATCCATTTTATTTGTGCAAATCGCTAAAGCTCTCGAAATATGAATAAATTACCCCTCCCTTCCCTTTCAGTGCATAACACAAAGAGACAAAATAGTTTCAATACTTTTGGAAAATAGTGATAAATGATTTTTTCCTGGTATATGCAAAAGCCATACATAAATAATAATCATTGCGATACATCGTATTTAAACGCACTAATAGAAACACATCTGACTCACTATTTATCATGTGCACACACAATGTACGAAAAATAACTTGATTTAGGTACTTCACTTTTGCTACAGGCATAGCTAACAATAATGAAAACGAAAATAATACTTTGAATGACTCTTTATAATATTAAACCATTATAAAATGTATTCACAAGCAATTATATTAATACATATTATATAGGTGTTCCAATGTATATCAATATAGAATCAAGTTCAGGACTTTTGTTCATTTTGCTCTTCCGGCTTTTAAACATTCAACATCATAGCAAGCAAATGATTAATAATATTTACATTTTAACATTAACTACGATAGATAGAAATCTACGTGAAAAAAAACAAGTTGGTAATATCCAAGATATTACTCACACAATATACACCGCAGTTAAATTATTATTACGTACTCTTATAATATACTACACCTAAAATTGGATGGTATAGGACGACCACGACGATTACGACACTTACAATGTGAAGAATGGATGAATAAAGCTAATAGTTACATAGCACATCTAAAAATGCCAATAGACAATCGCTGCAATATTGTGGCATAAAGCAATAACTGCTATACAGTTCTATCTCTAATATGATATGCATGTGTAGCTACCTATAATAAAACTACGACTACATTATTGGAGCAAGAGAAACAAAGTTGCTTAGCTTTTTGGTAGTAGTTTTTGGTTAGGAGAACATGAGTATTGTACAGAGTGCTAGAAAAGCTGGGACAAACAGTAAGGCTGAGTGTACATAGAGTACAGTATGATTTTGAGCTTAATACTGTTACAATCACAGCACACCACCAGGAACATTGGTACTGTACTACGTTGGAAAGATTCCATAGAAAAATCTGTACACCATCATCCACACAGAAATATTATGCCACTACGAATGATAGGAAAATGTTTAAGGTCTACTTGCACTAGTACACTCTCTAAGCTCGACGCTCTTCTATTTCTTGAAGGAGTACAATATCACTTTGGCTTGGATGGCTTACATTCACAAAATGGAATGAGACAAGCCGTGTAAAACGATAACAACGCCCAATCCATGCACCAAACAAATTATAGTAAAATATCCATCGTCATCCTCACACTCTGACATAATCCAGTTCTTTTATCATTATAATATAATATTAACAATCTACCTACGTGCATTTACACAGCCACTATAATACTCCAACACCTTACAAACTTCTGTGTTGAAAAAAGAATCGTTTCAAGCAAATACTAAGTAACTAAGTGTTGCTGCTGTATATAAAAGCACACAACGATAATATACTACAAATTGTATTGTATGCATTATCATCATATTTTACAGTGTGCAATTACATAGGTATATCTAACTACCTTATGCCATTCACACATCTAAATTCTTCCACGAAAAGAAAATACCTTATTTAATGCATATCACAATATACATAGCTAGGTGTATATTTTATACATACACACAATATGTAATGTACGTACAGGAATAAGATGGAGCCAAGAGATAGAAGGAGAGCATGAATATTACACTATACGAAATATCACCCGTTTAATCCAGATCTCCTTCATTGCACTTACATGCACGAACTAACACAACAAAATACGACAGAAAAAACAAGCCTCGCTCATAGCATTATTATTATTATCATTATTAGTGTAGTAGTAGTGTGTATGTATTGTGGATCAGCATTACGCCAGTATAGTAAAATCATTGGACGTAAATGCAAAATGGTCCTTCAACGAAATACTTTTAGTTGTTGCCTACTGCAATGCAAGCTACCGTTTGTTTGTTTGTTTGTTCCTTTCCGTTTAGACAGACTCTTGGAAAAAATAAATCCTAATCTCCTTGTAGTTGTGTATTCTGTGTACCCACACACAAACACATTAATAGTTCTTAACTTTACCCCTACTTGCCACTTGACTCTATACAGTAATCAGTTCACTCGAAGAATTACAGTAAATAGAAAGGCTATTTCTTTTTTCTTAACCCTTTTTATGTGACGTTTACTCAAAGTAGAAAAACATATTAACTTAAGAGCTTTTGCACAGCACACCTTAATAAACTACACATAGCTATAATATGCCTACCTTTAATACTAAATCCTATGTGTAGTACTTAGATACAAACAGTGAGCAAACAATTCTATTCCAACAACAACTACTTACTTTATTATTCACGTCTTCACGTGTGTGAGCAATGTGCACAATGCTCAGCCACAAACAACAAAACTGACAACATCCACTATGTATCTCAATGAACTCTAGCCTTTGTAGTGGAAGTGTAATATAGCAACTGGTAAAAAGTACACAAATATCTCTCAATAATTGCATTTATCAATTGTGGCAGTGGTGTAGTAAAGTAAGATGCTAAATAAACGACACTACATGAATATATCTCATTTTTTACAACCACTGTATACTGTATGTTGTGTATAACTACTAAAGGTAGGTATCACAAAATTACACTCAGTTGTTTAGCTCATAAATGTGAGAACATGTTCATAGTTGGCATTATTATACATAGAATATTATAAACGCAAGCAGCTTTCAGCAGAAGGTGATATGATGTATCGTTCTCTCATAACTAGCGATTTAACTTTAACAGAGATGATAGTAATTTGTTAAGGTACGTTAAAGTAAAGGCTGTTGTGTGTAGTATCGTAGAGAGTGGGTGGGGCTACTTTGACATTTTCTAGAGGAAAAGTGTGAGTTGGAATTCGTTTAGGTCCGAACAGCTTGCCTCTTTTGTCAGGGAGCTTGTTAAAATATAAAATGAAGCGATACAAGTTTAGTGTTGTGATAATATTATAATCGCATGATGTTCTGAAGCTTTTCTTTAACGCATTAAGTATGCACGGATTTTTAAGTAGGTAGCTATTTAATGCTTATAAGCAAATGGAGCTTGGGATAACATTTTTGCATTATACATACCATAGCAGAATCAAATTTTTATAATGTATTCAATTAGTTTTAAGTAATTTAATACCTACTCACACCCCATTTAAAATTTTCCCTTGTAATAGAAGCTCGCTTATATTATTCCCAAGAGATTTTATCAATATAAGCACTCTATGAATATTTAAATGTTTTACACAGTGTTTACAAACACAAATCGCTAATTTGGTCGTCCTTAATCGCTAAGCATAAATCAAAAAGGACAAATATGAAAAAAACACCTGTTGTACATCATACATACTATGCACGTATACTGCAAATTCATTAAAACGTAACTTTGTAGTAAATGCTTACACTATTTAAGTGTCAACCAAAATGTGTCTGTAATATGGAGTGGTACTATAATCTAGGATTATTTTAAAATGTGAAATCTAAAAGATATTCTTCATATACAGCCGTTTGAACTGAACTGAAAATAAAAACATATCTATCATACTAAGAAATTAAGTTGTTTGTGTTATTGTGCACAGTTGTACTCATATCAGTGTAAATCGCTCTTGAGATTCCATTTCAAAACATAAGCTCCTGCAAAAGTAAAAAGAGACATTGACAAAATTTACAAAACTGCCTTTTAAAAACAAGGCGCAGAAAAATAGAACGTTGCCATAATTCTTGATGTTTACTCATTTTATAATTAAGGAATTCATAAAGAGAATGTTACACCTATATAAATACATTGCTTGTAACATAAGTAAACAAGGAATTATTAGAGTAATTACAAAAAATGGATCATTGTAACCTGTATGTGGTTCGAAACAGATTGAAAATAGTGCCTACTGAAGGAGTAGCCTGATTTTTCATAATTTTTCTCAAGGCATTGTATAGCTAATTATTGTGATAGTAAATTATGTATTATCGATTCATCTGAAGACTTATAGGAACTACTACTTGGCTTGTTGTTTGATAGTATTAGGTAGGTACTCGAATAGGTAGTGGTAGAATATAATATAGTAATAGCAATAATCACATTAGATTATTTGGCTTAGAATTGGTGTTGTTAGGTTAGGTTAGGTATAGGTAGGTAGGTAGTTGGTGAAAGACTACAAAAAGATGCAATCAAGTCTACTAGTTTTTAGGTAATGGAATTTAATGTGAACTCGTTTTACATGAGTTAGTGCATAAGAGGTTTGAGGTGTAGGTATAGCGATAAAATTCCGAATGGAATGAAATGTAATAACTGTTCACAGTGCGGAAAAGTACAAAGTATAGAAGTAAAAGTAATAATAATAAAATAAAATATTTCTTAAAAGTGTTATAAAAATAGAAGCGTAGAATAAATGGTGTGGTTGTCCGAGGCATGGTTGGAGAGACTGAGACGGAGAATATTAAATTTGCACTTTGGAAAAGACGTTTAATTTTATTGCGAAATACCTGTAAAGAGGAGATTAAAGGAAATGTACCTTTTGCGAATTCTCAGGGTATAGCCAATACCCAACACCATGGTAGTAGCTTGCGAGGCCCAGTAGCCAAGAATGGTGTTGAAGTGCTATTGTTGTATTTAAGACTTTGTCTACACCGTTTTTTGTATTTGTCATACACACGTTAGTGAAGTATTGTGTGTGGTGTGGTCTGGTAGCTACGTACGACTGAAGAGACGAATAATAATAATAATAAAAATAATAAAAATAATCCAAGATTTCAGAGGAGACCATCCATAGCACTAATAGCTGTTGTTGTTACAGTGTCTCGTATTCCGTATCCATACTCCGAGAGTACAAACTTTTGGCGTATTTAATGGAATGGGAACAAGAAAATACGAAACCACAGTCAAGTGTTAGCAAATGATGATGAGATGTCGCCAAGACAGGAACAATAAAACAAAACACACAGCACACTGCCTTATAGTCGACGTATTACTTTTCAAAGGTACTCGAGTTGAGTCGCATAAAATTGTATTCTTATTATTGCTATTATATAGTGGCTCAAGTCATTCTCTATGGGCTAGGTAGGGGTACTGTGAGTGTGTATGTGTTTGAGTGTGAATACATATTCTGAGGCTGCTCAATTCACTTTTGCCTTCCTCACAAAACAAAAAGCCGCAACAAACAACTTTTCTTCTGTGTGTGAGACGATGAGAACGACGACGACGAGTCGAGTCAATTGGTGGAATCGTCTGAATTGGACTTGGCAACTTATATGACGAGAGATGAGAGCAAAATGAGAGCTACACTCCAACTGCATATGCTATGCACAGCTAGCAAATTCTTATTCCTTATTCCCTCTTGATCGTTACACAGAATCACTCTTTACTGTTAACCAAAAACGTTACGTAATATCCTTAGTCTTCGCTCGCCTGCAATAATAAATGCCACTACTTTGTTCTCTTAACAGCAATCCAAAAAGGCAAACCAGGCTCTATATTATTATTATTATCATTACTACCATTATTATTATTACTATTATTTTTATTATTATTATTATTGTATCAAATTCACTCGCTGTTTTTCCATTCGAATCACCACCTTTTCCTCAATCACTCAATTTCCACGAAGGTGCGCTGAAACCAGGTCGCCAAAACACTAATTGCAACAAAATTCATTTCTGAACCTACAGATTTACAATATATGCCCCAAAGCATCACTCTATGCACAATCTGCTGTCACTTGCTAATGTAAAGCAATAGTCATTCTAAGAGCAAAAATAAAGTGTTCTTAATAATGTGGCTTATACTCTGCTTGTCTTTTTGCCAAATAATGTTCTTAAATGCTCATTTAGAATTTCATTTATGTAGAGTTGAAATCAATTTGTTTAATGTGGGCTAACAGAAAACCTCTCTAATGAAAACTTTCAATGTCTCTAGTGAAGAATTGGAGTTTGCATGTAAATTATTCTTTCTCTGAGTCGTTATCTCGGGCACTTGTACTTGACACTTTTAATTACTCACGATTTTGTAGTAAACAGAGTGAAACTACACGGCAGATACGAAACACAGCTATAATATTCTAGTTGCTTGTTTACAGCTAAATGTTTACACCATGAGAGTGGTGATCATGATGTCACTTATTTGCAATTCATTGTAAAGTGACACGTCGTACAATAGTAGTAGTAGCAGTAAAGGTCTTTAAGATCCAAGTGAAACATCGTCAATAATACGTGCGGTGTATGTGTTGTATTTATTTAAGTACCTAGCCACTAAAAACAACGAATGCAGTTACGTTTTGTTTTTAATTAATTTTAGCAGCTCACAAACTAATTTCATCAAATCTACAGAAAACGTTACGAATTTTCTCGAACATTGAACACGTCTCTAATTTTTTACAAGGATGCACACACTCACAATCAGAGTTATGGACAGACACGTACTTATTGCCAACTTACGCGATTACACTATGACGCTTGTGTTCACAAAGTACAACTGGGTATCTGTACAACGTCTACTAATAAAACTCTAGCACACCTGTTGCATGTAATGCGCTATGGTTTTTTACCATAGTTCAATACCGAAGCTGTAAAGTGTAACAGAAGGTTTTTACCACGATTGATTTTTTATTGTTCTCTAGTAGTCACTACAAAATCCATGTGTAGGTACTTAGATTCGTTCAAGTTCTCAAATGCTCAAAATACCTTCCAAGTCTCACTCTGCGGTAAATTTGACATACAAATCGATTTGTGCACAAACTTGGACAATTTTGAGAAAACCAGATCTACACACTAAAACAAATAAGTACTAGAGTGTTGTATACTCGCAGAAACAGTCGAACTGACAGTACTATTTATCTCTTAGATATTGTGGACCAAAGGAAGTGTTATAAGTTATGTATAACCAAACGAAAAACCACACCAGGTAAGCGATTATGTAATAAACATTGTATACAAGAAATAAATAAACGAAGAGCTACATTTGACACAACAACAACACAAGAGCACAGCAAAAGAGCAACTGACACATCCTGTTTAGTTTGGCCGCAAGCAACTCACAGTGTCTTGTGTGTTTAGTATTGTAGTAAGTGTTATATTAACGTGAGGAGTCTCTTACACACTACACACTACCCAACGTATAACAACCATCAAATCAACTAACTTAACTCACGATGATGTACACAAAACACATACACAGATATCCACACTTTTACATTAAACTCACACACAAAAGTCTATCTACAAAGCCAAAGCACAACATACCCATCTACAGTGTAAGTGTGCAATAAGTTTATAAAATGCATAACACAATGTTAATATGTACCTGACTTACCTACCTATGTGTACCTCCTATCTTTTCATATACACTATACAGATACACACGGGATAAAATACAAATACAAGATACGTGTGAAGCTACAGGTAAGTAAGTAAAGGTAAGTCAGAGCTGACTGTGCATTAAAGTTGTATTGTAAATGTAGTTCTTACAAGTAAGATCTTTGAAATACAGAGCCAAAGCGTATGGAAAAGCTAAGGTGGAGATAGAAAGACTTTGCTACGAGATATTCTGCTGTGGTGCTGTTACATGGGATGTTGGCATGGTAAGGTATAAGGTTTAATGTAATGTAGGAGTAGTAGAATAGTAATATTGTAACAGATTGTGTTCTGCATGGACTACTGCCACTACTGCCGTTCCCTTCCCATCATCCTCATCATCCAAAAACACAATACATAGCTGCAAAGTCTTATGGGGAAGCAATAAGGTACCTAATGAAGGCTTAACAGAGATTCGCTTATGTTCCCTTATATCACACTCTAACAAAGGAATGACGTGTAGCTTCTAAAACTACAGTGTCTTTAATCTGCTACACAGTACATACACTTCGTGTATCTGTCTTTATTATTTCTACACGCTAATATAACACTTTTTATACTTTTTGTTAACAAAACAAACGAAAATCCTGTGTACTATGAACTAGGTTGCATTTTGAATCTGCACTTTATAATACCATCTCGTCTCTTCATGTTGCATCTATCGGTGAGTACATCTATAATCTTCATTGTAGCTGAAAAAGTTCGTCTTTCATTTCACGATTGACCTATGACTGTAATATCCCTATTGTTAGCACCAGCATAGAAACAAATTCACCATTTTAGTGCAATATTTCATTTACACTATGTATATACCTTAACTAGTTTTATGGGGTAAATATGTTGTGAATAGTTTCTAGATGCACTAACACATGATATTTTCGAAAACACATGGATTCATCATCATAAAAATTATTTTAGTGTTAAATTATGTGTTCAGAGTGATAGAAGCTACATGATGATAAATGTTTTTCTTTTTCTGATTTGTTTTCTAAGGTACAAAGCACACACCCTACATGGTACGTACGTGTCTGTGAAGGTGATTTCCTTACAAAATCATTCATAGTTGGAGTAGAACAATAAATTCAATAAATAGTTGTGTACAGTGTAATATAGCATGTAGTACACACATAGAAATTTTAATTGCTAAATAATGAACAGAGAACAGAATAGAGGTATGGATATATTTGAGCAGTGTCTGTAGTGTAGTAGCAGAATGTGCATGGAATAAAATGGGAAATGCACTTAGGTGGTGCGAGGAAGCATAGCTGAATGCATGTACGTGAAATGCAGAGAGCCACCATTATTTGTAAAGTAAAACAGAAAGGAAGATAAAAGCTCCCCTGCAAATTATCGATGCATGTACACCTCCGCCTACTCTGATGGTGTTGGAGGGTTGAGCTGACGAACAGATGCAACAGAACTGTTACTAATATCTCTAATCAGGTTATTCCTAGCGCTGAAAATAAATATTCTCATCCAAACACTATTCAAATCCCTTACAGGGAAATTTACAAAAATTAATGTGGAATATTAGACACTAGCTATGTACACGGCTGCATTAAAGCAATATGGATCTCAACTCACTATGAGGTGTGGCAGCTGCTCTTTGTGTATTAATTATTGTAGTACAAAATATTATTCAAATATTCAAACAGATGCACGTACCCGCATCTTTTGTAATACAACTTCTACATTGTATATCATGCTGTATAGATGTACAACGAGTAAGTATTTATGAAATATGGTTAATGTGCACATTATATGTGCTTTACGCGAAGTAAAAAGGAGTTCAGTTGTCAAAAGGGGCATGAAATAGAAATAAAGTGTGTAGCAGACATTTTCAGGTGGCAACACATTATTGCCTTACTATTATGCAATATACTTTGGAAAACAATCAGTTAGACACAGGAATCTACACGGTAGCGGAATTGAAGCTGGATTTACTTACACCAAAAACGTTCGTTCTCTAGCCAATTTCTCTTCAACTGTAAATTATCAACACGACACGACAAATACTCAGGGTTTGTCGTGAACACATTGCATGCATAGCACTACCTCCTATGAAACATTCTACTCCTCCAACTTACGATCTTTGAAAATACTCATAACTTTAGCAAACTGCAAATCTGCCCAGAATACTAATGTCTAAATACTTGCCATGAATTTATAGTTACCTACATATACACCTAAGGGAATATATGTATAGAAGCCATCGTATCTTTTATTGAATACAAACAAACCTCCATCCTTGTCAAATGATTTGTATGGCTAATTTTATAATTATTTAATTAATCAAAGAAGGGACACTTAACTAATAAACCAATCAGTTTTGTTTACTTGAACAACTGCATTCATTATTATAAGTAATATCCCAGAAAATAAAGTTTTCAGCGAACAAATTAGTATTTCCATAATATTCCACAGTATAAATGTAAACATGTGTATATTGTGTATAGAAAAAGGACGTTGTCTTATTAAGCTTTTATATTATATTATTACATATGCTACTTACTGTACATACATCGTTAATAACATCTTTGCTATCATCACCATCTTCTTGAAATGATTTTTCAGGAAAACACAATTCCTTGCTGTACACATAAAAGTACAAAGTACCTATGTACATGCACATCTTTTACACCTACTGTAGTATAATGCGTTGCATAATATTATGGTGAATATGAGATTGTTTATTCTTTACAGACACAACTGACCAGTTACCTTACCACTTGCACTGTTATAATTATGTCTCTCTACAATGCAAACCACTATGCTATAGCATTTACTATTACATACATGTGTATACCTACTGTGTAGAAAGAACTAGTATTGTATCACTCAACTCACATTGAGCCTCACGGTAATAATATTATTATAGTTAAATAAGGATGATAGTGTTTTGTGAAACTGAGGCGAATGATGGCAAGTGAAAGAAGAAGGAGAAGACTGAGCTAGTTAGGACGAGTCCAAGTCCAAGTGCTCGTCCCAACAATATAAATTACCCTGTCCATCTTGTAGCTTGATCTCAGTTTTACAAATTACATATGAAGTTTATCTACAAAACAAAGTACAGCTATATAGGCAAATTCACGTATGGAAATAATACTGGCTGCTACACACGACACTAACTTATTGTTAGCTAATTCAATAGCTTAGAGCCATACCTACTGTTACTCCACTACAAACATGGCTCTATTCACTTGAACTTTTAACATTATCCTCATACTCACATCACCTTGTTGTTATTCTTGCACAAAGCCACATATTTTCCAAACTTTGTTCAATTCATTGTATAAGTACTTTTAGTACCAAGCCTATTATAACTGAAACCAAAGTCCCTATAGCTATTCAACACACATACATGTATTATTATGCGGAAGAATAAATTAAACAAACTTTTCACCACCAGGTACTTTTACACATTTAAACTCCAATCCTTGGATAATGGTTCTCTCTCTCATTCTCCGTGGGAATCATCCGTCAATTGCCCTCCTTCCATCTCAATTTTCACACTGTCATCTATTAGTGCATGTACTTCTTCTACACAGCCCATACAACAGACCTCATCACTCTTTTGTCAATTTGTAAAGGAGATTCTCTTGTGATTACTAAATAGTGCTACTGTGTTTCTATTCCTCGTACAATAAGCCAACTCAACGTTAACTTAACCTGGAGTCATTAGTCATTTTATATTTACAAATATTCAAACATGTATTAAATTAGTATACGTATCTACAATGGAATAAATTGTGTAGGTACTATTAGCAGGATATCCACGAGAATTTTTCCACCGACAGTGTATTATATAGCAATTACTAAAATGGCTCCACTACTTCTTTCGGTATAGCAATTAGACTGAAGTGGCCCAAATAATGAATGAATTAAGCCAAGCAATTAAGAAATGCTTATGGATACAATGGTTATGATACACTTAGGTGTAATTCATTAATATTCTAGGGCGTAAATACATTTATTTTTATTTTTACTATTCACACTCCATGAAAACATTTAAAAGCTGTCTATCTGTAATATGGATTCAACATGTGTAGCAAATGGAATAGCATATTGATAATTGCATTGACCTACAATATTTTGATGTGGCTCGTCATTGAAAATTGAATATAACAGTATCCTACATATAATAGAGAGTTTGTTAAAGAGAAACCCGATAAGAAGTAATTTAAATAAATTGGAACTGAGAAGGCCACCTGACACGATTATTTCTCTGAGTGAATAAAAAGGTCACATTATAAATTCAGTTAGTTCAATACACACACACCAATGCAATCTGTTGTGAATTACCGAGTTCTACTTTTGGCCATATAACATAATATTCTGAACACAGAAGTGTAAACCACCCTGCCCATTTTCTTGGCTAGGTATTAGTATTATATGACTGACATGCTGTTGAATGTTGAAGGAAGGAGCAAGTTGAAAAGTTAAGTTTAATTGGAATTCATGCTGCACACAAAATAAATGACACTACTACAAAAAGCCTCTCACGTTGAGTTGAGCAGCCCAAACAAATGTATTGTTTGATCCATTTATTTCTAAAGCTCCGTTGCCTACTTTCCAGTTGTTTATGGTACGGATTATGGGTTCATTTCCTGTTGCCATTAGACATTCAACCTGCTCGCACCCATGGCCGTGACTCCACCATTGCCGCCTACAACTACACTACACTACACTATACCTACTTAATAATACTAAAGCCAAGGAAGCAGCAACTTCAGATATCTTAACGCAAAAAGCCAACTCGACTTCAGACAAGAACAAGAACAAACAAAAAAGACGAATGAAGCTCCTAGCAACCCTTTCTTCCATACATCCTCATGAATCCTACTTGTTGTAATAATAATAATTTAATGACATAACGCATAGATAGGAAAGGTGCACGATTATTTCAACGGAACCCCTCGTGTAAACTATAGGATACTCTAAGATATTAGCCTCCTTCAATGCATTATAATAATACATTAGAAGTGTACATCATAATTATATTCCCCAAAGTCACCATTGCAGCAGATTGCTGTATACTCCCAGTAAAAGTCAAGTAGCATGATATAACTACAACTGAATTTTAAAGCAGACACAAATTCTTCAAATTAGTTTGCCCTGTGTTTAAAATGTTTTCTATATAGGTGGGTAAAGAAAAGAGCTATGGAAAAGAAACACATTTTGTTTATTTATCACACACAGGTTGGAAACAGATATAATACTCCGTGTTAAAAGTATTAAGTATACCGACTGGTGTGGTGGCACAGGGAAGCTACTTGTATCATATCATGAGGAATGGGAGCTAAATGTAAATGTTATTGTAAAACATGATCCAGATAAACTCTCGAGTGTAGTTTTGCAGACGCTATACTCACCGTCGTCGCCAGTTGCTTCTGCAACTCCCTGCATTGTTTTTACTAGGCTTATGTACATTGGCCTGCTGTTTTCTGTTCTATTTATTGGGAACTCACGATGAACTAGAATTCGATTGTGAATTGTGCAGGAGGATATAATATTATTATTATAATGAGAGTGCTGAAATGATGCGGAATATTATTACGTGCTTTAGTAGTATATAGAGTGAGCTACAAAATCTATATACACATAACATATACATAAATACATGCTAGCTATAAATTTATGTGGAAACTGTACTAGGATTACGACAGTAGTGTATTAGTTACACTAAATCAGCAGAGTGCAAGCAAGGAACAAACAATAAGCGATGCCAGCTGTCAAACGAATCGCTGCAGAATCGGTAAAACGCATAGTAACAGCACACCTAACTGAAAAAAGGAAAAAAAGACAGCAAATGCAAAAACATGACGTGACAGACCATTTGCTAAGGCCAAAGGAATCGAATGGAGGGCATGCCACCGAGAATGAACTCAGATCTTTGAAGCGTAGTCGATTTCTGCTAAACGACTGGCTTAAATATCGCAAAGAATTGAATCGACTTATTGCTATCATCGAGTACATGCATCAAGTACAAGCCATGAGAGAGATGTCGGAATACCAAAAATAGAGTTTCCGTCTCATTTCACTCTAATGAACTGATACGATCAACTCCTCCACACAGACACACTGTGTAAACCGCTCTACTAGTACATAATCCAAGACAGGATGCAAAATCACTCAGATGTCAGTATAAAAATACTAAATAGCACTATCCTCCTCAGTGTTACATTACAGTATTGTTGCATAATTATGTAAAGCTGTTCTTTACGGGATATCTGTATTATACACTTGCCGTAATTACCGTTAAACATTTTATGCTTATACCCTCCCGATCATGAGAGCAATCAAAATCATTTGCAAAATCCCATTGTATTATCCGTATTTGAAGTGTTACATAAATAGATTAACTCTATGTCTTGGACTGAATACGTCAGATTCAACATAATTTAATATTATTAGTGCTCTACTATTAAACTGTGTGAAATGGCACTGTGTATGCTAATACAGCATGAAACAGGGTTTAATTGAAAATGTGATATTATTTCGTTTGTCTTCACATGAATGTATCAGCTTTGGAAATAAATTGCGACAACAGATTGCTTTAGCAGAGATTTTGGCTACCTACTTGCCAAAAATACCATGTCAGATTAGCCATACTATATATTACAGATATAACTTACACATAATGTAAATTATTCAGGCAAATAATATTTTCCTTGAGTACCTACATCGTACGTTTGGATTTTATTATACTGTTATGGATTTCAATGTAGTTGCAACCACGAAACACTGACGTAAGGTCACGACTATAATAATATGCGGTGAATAAGGCTGAATTTTGACTGCGTCATATCGTATATCACAAATATTATTATTATCTGATGCTCTGATAGTACATTTAATACACAAGATACCCTTTAAATTCTAGACTGTGCACTTGATTGAGCATTGACGATTAGAAATGATAATAAAAATCGTCTATCCGTAAAGAAAAGAATCTCTCGATATATACACACAGATGCAAGTCAAATATTGAGCTGTGTGGTGAATTTGGGTGCATTGCAAGCAACCTTAGTATTACTCCCAATTTCGATCTAACTACAAATGCAGGCACTCTATACATTTATATGGAAATTGAGTTATAGCTTATTTTGCATTTGCTGATATTATAATGATTGGAACGAAACCTCGACCTTAGAAATAATATGGTTGTATGTGCATGCATATGAAATTATGACATTTATATTCATATTCACAGATCACTCTAATAATGCTTGAAACAAAGCGAAGAAACGGTTGAGTGGATTGTTGAGAACAAAGTGGTGAACTGAGCACGAACCAACAAATTATTTATATGCAAGCAAAATCACCCTGAGAATTGTACCAAATTCTCACTCTGTACGAATATTTTTAAGTTTTCAAACTATACAACTAGTTACACACTACACTCATACATTTTATATGGCTACACACAGAGACACACAGACGAAACACCACAATAGCATTTTTCTTGAATACTTGCAAATGAGAATGCAAATAGAGTTCACATACATCACTTTACGATTTACCTACTTAGCTTAACTTACTAAGCGCCAGTGCAATTCTTTTGAATATCAAATATCTTGGTGTAAGAACTGTTGTGTGTTATTGTAGTTATATTATAGCTAGAGGATCTGAAATGGTTCATACATCGTATACTTAAAAGCTCTCGTGAGTTAAAAGATGAAGGGTTCATTTCCGTTGACAATAGTGTTATAGTTGTACATGCATAAATAGAGACAACATGTCGGTTGCTGTGTAAATGTTCAACAGCAGAGTGCATCCATAGAAATAATACTAAAAGTATAACGGGATCTTCTCAGTCTAGAATTAGCAATGTGCAGCGATATACCGAGGGAAGATGCGAATGACTAATTCTTAGCAATGGTCGCTTTATTGCTCTGGTTTCCTTTTATTTTCTCTGTATTTGCCACACTAGTCCTTTACTCACAAATTAATAGCTTTGGCTTATAGCTTTTTTACAAGTATATTTTGTTTATTTTGAAACTGATTTTGACTTGGATATAAATCATGAACTGGGGTCTACTTGTGTATATAGCTACAATACAATATGTTGCTTATTTGTTTTATTTGGGAATTGTATGCCAGTTCGAAAAATGTGTTGTTTATAAATGCATGCAAGAGTCACTAAAGTAATAATATTATTTTGTTAACATTATTTCTATGCTTTGCTCACCAGTTGTAAGTTGTAAGTGTAACTCAACAGTTTGTAAACGTTTTGAGTAATGCTGTAATGATGTGAGAAGACTCATTTTAAAATGATTAGTTGGATTATGGTTATTTTGCAAAGGGAATGAATGGAGAGCCGAGACAGAGAACAAAACAATATGGAAAATAAACACCACAACCGACTCTTAAAGAAGTTATTATGTATACATGTACTTGTACTATTAGTATGTCAGACAAGTCCCAGATGGTCTGTCTTGTTGTTGTGTTGCTTGTCCATCAGTCGTTTTGCTTGCTCTAAGTTACGTAACGAGATTACAGCTGTGGACTCTAAAAGTCTCAAATATAATTTATTTTCGCTCGAAGTGAGAAAAAGCAATGGCACATTCCACGTATGATACATTGTGTGACCTAGCCAACATCATAAAACACACAGAATGGCAAATAAATAAAATACACAACTAACTCCACCGACTGTTACACTAGCTTAGAGCATATAGCCGAATGTTTTTCATCGTCCGTATGCTATCATCGTAAATTACTACATTGGACGTACTTTGAAATATTCAAGTTAGTTGGTTTCAAATATCTGAGTCAAATATTTACATTACGTAACACCACTAGGGCAATAAACTGACCAAACCGCTTCATGTTTAATAGTAGAAAATTTAAAAAGCCGATGTTCAGTTATACTGAGAAAAGATATTGATTTTTAAAACCGAGTGAAACTACTAAAAGCATCAGCTACACGATGCGGAGACAGATTAATATTGTGGATAGAAAAGAGGATGATCATGAATAAAATATGATGAATGATGAATATCTGAGGCTATAAAAAGAATTACCATTTTAGTTCACAAAGCCATGATGGACAAAAAAATAAATCATGATGCATATATTATAGTGTGAATCGTTAAATTGCATTTTACTAGTATAATTAGCGATTACGTCAACCGACATCGCATTGAAAATGTACTATGGCAAACAACTACTACAAACTTTATCTCCTTCAATAAGACTTGTTCGAATGCTGAAAAAAATTTGTAAAAAAATTAACTGCTATTGAAAATAAATGACTTCACATGCACACTAAAGAATTGCACAGAGTTCTGCAAAAAGTTAAGCAGATTGCGTACAAAGTGCTAAGCGTAAAAATATTGTAAACAATTTAATAATATTGCAAGCAAAAAATTCTAATTGCACAATAAATACATAAATTATATTTTTCTTCGAAACACAGAAAACATTGCATGTAAAAACTGTTAGAAGAAACAACTGCACAATTACAATGATTTTTGATTTGTACTTTACATCAGAGGACTGATATTAAAATAAAAGGTGAACATGTCTATAATAAGCAACAGTTGACTCGATTGCTCTGTTTCCAAGGCTAAGCACTGCAATTAAAGTCGTCAACAAAAATTACGACCAATTTCGAACATAAAAATGGATTTGTGAGACACGCCGATTGCAGTGATGCCCCCAAACCATATTTTTAACATGGTAATTACCTTAGAGAAGAATGAATGTAAACGTACATAGGTATAATACCTATTGAATAGACAATCGTTAATACGTCTTTTCTGTTCCTAATACAATTTCCTTCACTATATATATACAGTGTGTCCCATGTTCAAACATGCTCAACATCAAAACGCTTTCATACATACAATTAGTAGTTAATAGGATATTTGACTTGTATGAAATAAACTTGTAAAAGAAATGCGACAAATGCCATAAAGAATTCTAATTACTGGTTTGCTATAATTTAATGAGAGTGAGAGATTGTTAAAGAGAACGGAGTAAACAGAAAGTCTAAAAATACTCTGAAAGAATTTGGAAGATCAGTTACGACTAAGAATGAAGTATATTATGTCTACAACACAACAAACACACGGAGAGGGATAGAGAGAGAAGTGATAAAAGAGGTTCGCATAAAATATTATGTTTGTATTACTAGGATTACATGTACATACATCTTTTAGCCATTCCTAGTACATTCTTCTTCAGAGTTGTGCTAAAAGCCTCAAAGTCAAGTCCACATAAAATCTATTACACTACAACCACCTATTTAACAACTACATTAACTACACAATCCACATTTGCAGAACAAAGAGACTGTGTGTACTGCTCAGCACTACAAGACACTCCTTGTACTTGTGTACTTTACTCAGTAACACTTGTAGTATTAGTACAGTAGTACATGTAGCTACATGCAAGACAACGAAAGAGAAACACGGAAACTGTTCTTAAAGACAGACGTTTCTAACATGGAAGAGACACAGCATAGCATCATAGCGTGTTATTAGGTATTTACTTACCATGTATATGTATTACGTACAAAAAGCAAGTTTCTGTGCTGTTAATGTTCATAATAGAATCCCACCGGGAAGAGCAGATTTCATTTCAAGATCTACATCAGAGACTCGTCGTCTATTCTTTTGCAAGAGTATAGCATTCTACCACTACTTCAATGCAAGTAAGCTGTACAACATTATAAAATGTAACTGAATCAGAAAAATTTGCTTTATACATACCTACAGTACACTTTATTAACATATCGTAGTTGGTCTCTGTTATACCGCGTGATCAGTCTACACTGCTGTGGAGCTTATACATGGGCTGGACTTATTCCTTAGATAGCCCTGTTTC